>JAFBJW010000365.1:5730254-5790475 GCA_016785235.1 Pseudorhombus dupliciocellatus
CCGCCCCTCCTTCTCCCCCCTCTACCCCTCTCCCCCGCTCCACCCCCCCCCCCCCCCCCCTCCCCCCCCCCCCCCCCCCCGACTCCCCCCGATAAATAAATGTGTCAGTTTCAGTCATAATGTGAATTGATTTGTTGCCACGGTGACGTCACCTGCTGGTTTGTGAACAGCTGTTTTGAAACCTGTGTTTGGACACGCCCATCCACACCTGTCACCTGCTCCCATAGGGCGGCACCAGCTGTCAGTCGCACTTGCTCTCTATAGTCGCCCCCTGCTGGTCACTGCACAGTTGGCAGGCTGTCAGTCTTGACTTGGGGTCACTGGACTCAAGGTCTCTGATTGGTTCACAGCTACAGGTCCACTTCCTGCCTCTTTACAAAATAAAATAAGGACGTAACAGCTCATGACACAAACCGTATTAAGCTCGTTTACCAGGGCGATAATCCCGCTGACCTCGCTCTGTTCATTGTGCCGAGTCGTCACATTAAACTGCTCATTAGGAATCGCGGCATGACGTGCACGTGCCAGCGAGCTGCTCGTGCAACAGCTCGCTCGTTACCTTCGGACTCTGGGTGAAGGTGTGGGGGAAGCGGTCCAGATGTTTTCATGGAGCTCTGGTGGATTTGTGGGAGCGGACTTGTTGAGCCTGGTTCATGCCAGGATGAAAAATCTGGAGGAGTCATGAGACTCTCAGAAGGATTAACTCAGACCGGAGTCATGAGACGAGACCCAACAAAGAGTCGTGCTGCCTCACATGCTCGTCATATGAACCCGCTCAGCCGCGCTCCTCTGAGACGCCCCGAGACGCCGCAGAGACACCAGTCCCCACAGAGACGGCCGGTCCTCTCAGGGCTGCCCCGAGACGCCGCAGAGACACAGCCGGCCTTCGGTCTTCAAGTCCACTGTGAGGGACGAGACATTTGGACGCGCAGGTAGGACCAGGAGACGCTGTCCACTCAGATTCTTGTTCTGCTGGACCTGGAGACGAGGTCGCGTCTCAGAGGTTTGTTGAGAGCTCAGACGTTCCAGAGTAGTGGGAGCGAGCAGGATGAAGATGAAGATGATGATGGTGCTGGTAGTTTTTGATTCATGTGAAAACTGCGTAAAGCTGTCGTCCGTGTGACAGAGTCCCAGTAATCCTTCATCATCCAGAGTGAGGGAATCTGATAAAGTGCTTCAGTGAATCACACAATAGCAGTACCACAGTGGTACTGAGTACACAGCAGTACACAGCAGTACACAGTCCAGCTGTGGCTCCACCTTTTCATCCTGAGAGATTTTATCTTCTTCTGTCGTTCTTCATCTGTTGTGCCTCAGGACCTTTGACCCTGCCCCTGCAGCAGAGGTCAGGAGCTGAGAGAGTTGAACGACGCTGCTGAAGTTTAATTAGGTTCCTTAAAGCATCGGTTTGATCTTGATGATGTCGTCTAAAGGAAGCACATACGAAGTGACACACACACACACACACACACACACACACACACATTAGTGCGGGCTCCTCTGTGCAGGATTATTAGGACTCAGAATAAGAGGATTAGATTCATAAAGACAGTGAAAGCTCCTCTGCTCCCGTAATTAACCAGATACACGCAGACAGCGGCGGCTCAGCGCTTTGTGGCCGTTTGTTCATTTCATCCGGACCAGGGAGGAGGAAACGTCTGTGCGACCTCATCACGTGGACGTCCATCAGTTCTTCGTCACACTCGATTAGAAAACTCACAGTTGTTTTCTCCAGCTTCACAGAGTTTGGATCGAGAGGACGTTCCAGAAGAGAGAATGCGTCCAGATCGTCCCCAGCAAGGACGCCGGCAGGTACTGACACAAGCTAACACACGTGGCCCCGGTGGCCCCTCACAGACGGCCCCAGTCCTCCATCGGCCCCTCAGGTTAAGGTTTTCGTGGTTCTGGGTGTTCAGGTGCAGCTGCGGTCAGCTGGTGACTCAGCACCCTGCCATCCCCCCGGCCGCCAAAGAGGAGGGGGCCCCACTGGTTCAGCTGGACGTCCAAACCACAGAGAGGTGGAGTCCCCTCAAACACACCCAGACGTCTCCCACCGACGCCTACGGAGTCATCGAGTTCCAGGGAGGAGGACATGTCAACAAGGCCATGGTACCGAACCCTCTGACAGATACTTTGGATGGTGAGATCTTCGTCTCTGACTCCTCCTCCTCCTCCTCCAACAGTACATCAGGGTCTCCTATGACTCCAAACCGGACTCCCTGCTCCACCTGATGGTGAAGGACTGGCAGCTGGAGCTCCCCACGTTGCTCATCTCCGTCCACGGAGGCCTTCAGAACTTCGACCTTCCGCCCAAACTCAAGCAGGTTTTTGGGAAGGGACTGATCAAAGCGGCTGTGACCACCGGAGCCTGGATCTTCACCGGAGGAGTTAACACAGGTACCGTTCAGTTCACAACCTCCAGGCCCAGGTTTGCAGTTTTTGACTTTGAACGCATCGTGGTCGCTGCCCGTTTCAGGAGTGATCCGCCATGTTGGAGACGCTCTCAAAGACCACTCGTCCAAGTCCAGAGGGAAAGTCTGTGCGATCGGCATCGCACCGTGGGGGATCATCGAAAACAAAGAGGACCTGATCGGGAGAGACGTGAGTCAAACCGGACCGGACCAGACTAGACTAAACTGACCCATGCTGAACCAGACTGAACTTGTGTGTTTCAGGTGACGCGGTCGTATCAGACCATGTCCAACCCGCTCAGCAAACTGTCCGTCCTGAACGGCAGCCACTCCCACTTCATCCTGTCCGACAACGGCACCAGCGGGAAGTACGGCGCCGAGGTCCGTCTCCGGCGCCAGCTGGAGAAACACATCGCCCTGCAGAAGATCAACACACGTGAGTCACGTGGCTTGGTTTGGCGGTTGCTGAATGACTCCTGGTTTCTCTGCGACTCACCGCACCTCCCGTGTGCCCGACCATGTGACCTGTGGGTTTCCCTTTGTCATCCTATGCCTGGAGCTGTTTGTAAGGCAGGGACAGCAAAGGGAGGCTCAGCCGCCACCTCAGACTGCAGCTGCTGCCGAACCGCAGGACCCGGCACCGCGGTTCTGTCCTCTGTCTGTCTGAGGAACGATCAGACTCTGGATCTGTGTGTTCCAGGTCTGGGTCAGGGGGTCCCGGCGGTGTGCCTGATACTCGAGGGGGGTCCTAACGTCATCTCCATCGTGCTGGAGAGTCTGAGGGAGGACCCGCCCGTCCCCGTCGTGGTCTGTGACGGCAGCGGCCGAGCCTCTGACATCATCTCCTTCGCTCACAGATACTGTGAGGAGGACGGGTGAGGACCGCTCTTCTGGTTCTGGTTGTGTTTTGAAATCACGGTGAAACTACTGGTCTCCGGATCAGAACCTGCCGACGAACTGGTCCAGATTAAATCCTCCGCTGACAACAGCTGGATGTTACAGATGTTACAGATGTTCCACCATCTGACAGAGCTGGATTCCATCTGGGCACCATCCTTACATTACGCCAAATCCTGACCTTGACCCTTGACCCTGAGGTCCAGTCAGATAGAGACAGATGTGCATCAGGTTGAACTGTGTTTAACCTGTGTGTGTGTGTGTGTGTGTGGGGGGGGGGGGGGGGGGGGGGGGGGGGGAAAAGTTTTTTTTCCATTGTCCAGTTTATCCCATGATGCTCTGCTCATATTGGTACTTCAGTATGTCGTTCCCTTCCTGCTGCGAGTGCAAAGCATGATGGGAGCTGTTGGGTTTCATGATGCATTATGGGAGACGATGTGTTGATGGCGATCAGGTGTGAGGCGTCACATGACCATGTCTGCTCTTCCTGTGCAGGCTGGTGAGCGACAGCGTCAAAGACCAGCTGCTGGTCACCATCCAGAAAACGTTCAACTACAGCCGCGGCCAGGCGCAGCAGATCTTCCTCATGGTGATGGAGTGCATGAAGAAGAGGGCGCTGGTAGGTCTCACGCTGCCGTGAAGAAGACGCTGGTTCTGTCTTCCATCCGTGCGTTGATTAAAGAGCTGCTCATTCACGCTGTGTCTCCTCATTCATTCATTCATCATCATCAGCTCACAACATGGCGTCATGTGTCTGTGTTTGAACCTGGTTGCTGTGGAATGATCTCAGTGATTGTCAACCAGGGTCCGTGGACCCCTAGTGGCCCGTGATGGAATTGCGTGACGCTGTAAATACAAACTTAAAGGGATCTGCTTCCTTTTCAAATTACGAGCCCCCTAGTGTTTCAGTGGGCACAGTTCATTTCTTAATAATGCTTTTATTGTGAAAGCACACTTCCCCTAACCCAAGTGACATAATAACAGAGGTGAGGATGCTTTGATAACACACAGCGTCTTCCTGTACAGATCAAACTAAGACTCTGTTTCTGTTCTTCAAGAGTGCATTAATACAATCTCTTTTATTACATTCAGAATTCTGAAAGCTACTTCACAAGTGGCATGTTTTCTGTTCAGGAATTTACAACTGAAAGCCATAATGCATAATGCTGTTTCTGCTGTTCATATGGAATTGCACCCCCAGCCCCCAGAACGGGGGGTCGCTCAAATATATGCAGGGGTCCAAGACAGCAAAAAGGTTGAGAACCACTGATCTATTGGCAGTGAATCACTGAATGACAAACACCTTGACGTCAGAATTCATCGTTGAATATAATGTAGTGTAACGCCGCCTGACTGCAGCATCGACATGATGATAAAGGTTTTAGTGGAAATTGTTCTGTCGTTTATTTAATCCCACAATCCTCTGCTTCCTCCAGAGAACAGCTGCAGCTTGGGTCTGTCCATAACATCACATCTCATCACTTAAAATGATTTGTTGTCAGATTAACGTCTGCAGCAGGTCCGAGATGTTTCTGCACAAACGCGACAGCTGCCCGTTAGCACGTGAGCTAACGCATCTGGGTCCACATGTAGCCGCTTAGCATGGCTGCTAACGATGCAAACAGTCACAGGTTGTGTGTGTGTGTGTGCAGATCACGGTGTTCAGGATGGGCTCAGAGGGCCAACAGGACATTGAGATGTCGATCCTCACAGCCCTGCTCAAAGGTAACGACACGTTTCCTCAAGACACGTGTTCCGTGTGGCGAGTGTTGTCACATGTCGTCACGTGTTGCGTCTGTGATGATTTCAGGTACCAACGCATCAGCGTCAGATCAGCTGAGCTTGGCTCTGGCCTGGAACCGCGTGGACATCGCTCGCAGCCAGATCTTTGTGTACGGACACCACTGGCCTGTGAGTCCACCTCTGCCTGGGTGTGGGTGTATAACGTTCCCAGTCGGAGTTTGCTCAGGCTTTTCTCATCGTCTGTGCAGCCTGTGAAAGTCGGAGATCGACCCAAGAGCCCCGTGGCCCAGAGAGGAGGAGGAGGAGGTGGAGGAGGAGGAGGAGCAGGAGCGGGAGGGAAAGGTAAAGCCAGAGGGAAAAAGGGAAAAGGAGGAAAAACCAAAGTGGAACCTCCTGAAGAGACCGACCCCCGAAAACTGGAGCTGCTGAGCTGGGTAAGAGACGAGATGTTGGATGATGATGATGATGATGATGATGATGATGGTGATGATGGTGATGATGGTGATGATGATGATGGTGATGATGGTGATGGTGATGATGATGATGATGATGATGATGGTGATGATGGTGATGATGGTGATGATGGTGATGATGGTGATGATGGTGATGATGGTGATGATGGTGATGATGGTGATGATGGTGATGATGGTGATGATGGTGATGATGGTGATGATGGTGATGATGGTGATGATGGTGATGATGGTGATGATGGTGATGATGGTGATGATGGTGATGATGGTGATGATGGTGATGATGGTGATGATGGTGATGATGGTGATGATGGTGATGATGGTGATGATGGTGATGATGGTGATGATGGTGATGATGGTGATGATGGTGATGATGGTGATGATGGTGATGATGGTGATGATGGTGATGATGGTGATGATGGTGATGATGGTGATGATGGTGATGATGGTGATGATGGTGATGATGGTGATGATGGTGATGATGGTGATGATGGTGATGATGGTGATGATGGTGATGATGGTGATGATGGTGATGATGGTGATGATGGTGATGATGGTGATGATGGTGATGATGGTGATGATGGTGATGATGGTGATGATGGTGATGATGGTGATGATGGTGATGATGGTGATGATGGTGATGATGGTGATGATGATGATGATGGTGATGATGGTGATGATGGTGATGATGATGATGGTGATGATGGTGATGGTGATGATGATGATGATGATGATGGTGATGATGGTGATGGTGATGATGATGATGATGATGATGATGATGGTGATGATGGTGATGATGGTGATGATGATGATGGTGATGATGGTGATGGTGATGATGATGATGATGGTGATGATGGTGATGATGGTGATGATGATGATGATGATGATTTCCCTGGCAGGTCAACTCTCTGGAGCAGGCCATGATGGACGCTCTGGTTCTGGACAGAGTCGACTTTGTGAAGCTGTTGATTGAAAACGGCGTGAACATCCATCACTTCCTGACCATCCCCCGGCTGGAAGAGCTGTACAACACGGTGAGGCCACGCCCACTCCGACCGACCTGAGGTCACCTGAGCTCACGCAGCTGGAGCATGAGATGAGGTCTGTTAGTTTCAGGTGGGACCAGCGTGTCAAGGGTTCTCATCCTTCCTCAAACGAAATAATCCATAAATCCTCCCGCAGGACGTTCAGTGATCAGCTGATCGCAGGTGACGAGGCACTTTCACTTTCACTTCAGTTTTCACTGAAATGGAATGCGAGGCCAAGTTATGAAACAAAAGCTTTGTGCTCGAACGTCTATATTCTCAGTGACATTCATGTGCAGCTTAGCGTCCATCAGCGTCCGTCTGTTATATCACTGCTGCTCTCTAATCTTAATCTGCTTCCCTGAAAGAAAAAGCTCTTAAAACAACATGTCAGTCACATTATTGTCAGATTAAAGTGAAGCTCTCTGCTGCCGTCTGTGTGTGACCTGCTGGCTCTCCGGCCGTTCACACTCTGACCTCATCTGTTCATTACGGCGACGCCTCCCCCCCAAACTCATTAACCTGCTGCTCGTTTTGTTCCTCCGCAGAAGTTGGGTCCCGCCAACACGCTGCACTTTGTGGTGCGAGACGTGAAAAAGGTGAGAGCTGTCCCGCTCATGGTGCCGTGGCTAGTCCAAGGTGGGTCTTGGCCGAAAAACCGATAAAGTGCCCGGACCGTGTGTGTTTCAGGGGAACCTCCCTCCAGATTACCAGATCACGCTGATCGACATCGGCCTGGTGCTGGAGTTTCTGATGGGTGGAGCGTATCGCTGCAAATACACCAGGAAGAGCTTCAGGACGCTGTACAACAACCTGTACGGCCTGAAACGAGTGAGCACCCGCAGCGGCCGAGGAGCAAAGTCATGCTCCCGAGAATCAAACACACCTAACTGCTGTGCCGTCTTCTCTCCTGCAGCCAAAAGCTCTGAAACTTCTTGGGATGGAGGTAAGTTCTCGCCGTCGTTGGTGTGATCTTTAGATATTTGTTACGGTTTCCTGACGCGTGGATCTGTGGCCTCACCTTTCCAGGACGATGAGCCTCGATCGAAGGGGAAAGGAAAGAAGAATAAGAAGAAGGAGGAGGAGGTGGACATTGATGTTGACGACCCAGAGGTCAGCAGGTTTCAGTACCCTTTCCATGAGCTGATGGTGTGGGCGGTGCTGCTGAAGCGCCAGAAGATGGCGCTGTTCCTGTGGCAGCGGGGGGAGGAGGCCATGGCCAAAGCTCTGGTGGCCTGCAAACTCTACAAGGCCATGGCCCACGAGTCGTCTCAGAGCGAGCTGGTGGACGACATCTACCAGGACCTGGAGAACAACTCCAGGTGAGTCCCAGAGTCAAGGATCAGTCCAGGTTGGACCAGGTCTGAGGCTGGAACCGTGTTGCTTGTGTTTCCCCTGCAGGGAGTTTGGTCAGCTCGCCTACGAGCTCCTGGATCAGTCGTACAAACACGACGAGCAGGTGGCCATGAAGCTGCTGACGTACGAGCTGAAGAACTGGAGCAACTCCACCTGCCTGAAGTTGGCCGTCGCTGCCAAACACCGTGACTTCATCGCTCACACCTGCAGCCAGATGCTGCTGACCGACATGTGGATGGGCTGCCTGAGGATGGGCAAGAGCAACAGCCTGAAGGTAACACAGCGACGCAGCAGTCCGCACCGACCCTGAGGGACTCCACCGGGCATTCAAGCTTCACAGAAACAGTTTGTTAATAAAGTTCTTTTGAAATCTGTCTCCAGGTGATTTTAGGGATCATTTTCCCTCCTTCCATCCTCCTCATGGACTTCCGTCTCGGAGAGGAAACTTCATTTCATTCGGCCAAAGAAAACGATGAGAGCAAAAATAAAGATGACGACAACAAATCCAGCAAGGTACAAACCAAACCGAGGGTCTTCAGTCAGAGCAACGTGGTTCCGTAAAAACACCGAACACTGATTTCTGTGTCTTCACAGGACGCCGTCTCCAATGTTGACACCACGTCAAAGAAAGGAGACGAAGAAGAAAACCAGAGGAGGCATCGGAGGAGGGTTCCCATCGGGAGGCAGATCTACGAGTTCTACAACGCTCCCTTCACCAAGTTCTGGTTCAACACGGCAAGGACGCACTCTTTGGTTTTAAAGCAAAATACTGAAGTTTCACAGCAGATTCAAATAAAACTGAAACTGAGACTGTTCAGAGAGTTTTAGATTAGCTAACCATCCTGAACGTTAGAACCCGGTTCTCTCCGTAGATCTCATACCTGGTCTACCTGATGTTGTACAACTACATCATCCTAGTGAAGATGGAGCGATGGCCGTCCCTGCAGGAGTGGATCGTCATCTCTTACATCATCACTCTGGGGCTGGAGAAAGTCAGGCAGGTAAACAAAAAAAACGGTACACGTGGCGTCGTGATGGTGGAGGAACCTCAACCACTGAGGCCGCTGCGTGGTTGACCTTGACTCTGCTGTGGTCAGATCCTCATGTCGGAGCCGGGGAAGCTGAAGCAGAAGATCAACGTGTGGTTGGAGGACTACTGGAACATCACCGACCTGGCGGCCATCTCCGTCTTCCTGCTGGGTTTGCTGCTGCGGCTGCAGAATGAGCCCTACATGGGCTACGGCCGCGTCATCTACTGCGTCGACATCATCTTCTGGTACATCCGGGTGCTGGACATCTTTGGAGTCAACAAGTACCTGGGCCCCTACGTCATGATGATCGGGAAGATGGTGCGACGCCACCACCAATACGGAGAAACATACTCGGGTATTTTAGGTGAAAGTTCACCCCAGACCTCGTGTCTCGTGTGTCCAGATGATTGACATGCTGTACTTCGTGGTCATCATGCTCGTGGTGCTGATGAGCTTCGGCGTCGCCCGCCAGGCCATCCTGCACCCGGACGAGAAGCCCACGTGGCGTCTGGCTCGCAACATCTTCTACATGCCCTACTGGATGATCTACGGAGAGGTGTTTGCTGACTCCATAGACCGTAAGACTAGAGTTCATAGTAAGACTCAGTCAGCTGTCTGTCCCGACCTGTCCTCACCTGTCCTCATCCCCGGCCTCCTGCTCTGACCTCGCCCTCTGTCCTCACGCTCCAAAGGCCCTAACACCAGAGGTTATAGAAGGCTCACAGTCAGCAGTCAGTCCTCACCCATCCTCGTCCTCTGTCCTTATCTGTCCTCACCGTCTGTCCTCACTTTACATGATTTAACATCTTAAACTTGATGAATTGTTAGTGTGTGTTCTGATGTCACAGGCAGACATGGTGAACTGCTCTGTTTAGAATCTGCTGATGATCATGATCTGTCCTCTTCTTGACCTCTGTCCGTCTCGTTGTCTCTTTGTCTCCTCTGGACAGTTTATGCCATGGAAATCAATCGTGAGTATCAGAAACATCATTGTGAGGACGTCTTGTTTGACATAAAGTCTTGACGGTGTGAATAACTCTCAGTGTTGAAAACGTTCCAGCTCCGTGCGGGGACAACCTGTACGATGAAGACGGGAAGAAGCTTCCTCCCTGTATCCCCGGCGCCTGGCTCACTCCCGCCATCATGGCCTGTTACCTGCTGGTCGCCAACATCCTGCTAGTCAATCTGCTCATCGCCGTCTTCAAGTGAGTGCTTCAAAGACCCTGACCTCAGATCAGCCACAGACAGACAGAGACACCCTCCTCCTCCTCTTCATCTCTGCAGTAACACCTTCTTCGAGGTGAAGTCCATCTCCAACCAGGTGTGGAAGTTCCAGCGATATCAGCTGATCATGACCTTCCACGACCGCCCCATCCTGCCGCCGCCGCTCATCGTCTTCCCCCACATCTACATCATCCTGAAGAGGCTGTGCTGTCACTGCCGCCGCCGGCCGGAGGGCGAGCACGACGACCGCGAGAGACGACTCCGTAAGATCCGAACCCGCGTCACGAATCATCTTTGACTCACCACAACATGTGAAACCTCGAGCGCGACATATTTTAAACTGATGTGTTCCAGAGCTGGTGCTGAGTCCAGACGAGTTGAAGTCCCTTCACGAGTTCGAGGAGCAGTGTGTGGAGGAATATTTCAGAGAGAAAGACGACGAGAAGCAATCGTCCAACAACGAGCGAATCAGAGTCACAAGTGAGAGGTCAGAGCAGGACGCTGTTCATTTATAACGAATCAAGACAACTTTGTGTTCCACTGTTTAACTGTGGCTGTTTGTCGTGTTGAGGGTGGAGAACATGTTCATGCGCCTGGAGGAGGTGAACGAGCGCGAGCACGCCATGAAGGCGTCCCTGCAGACGGTCGACCTCCGCCTGGCTCAGCTGGAAGAGTTCTCCGGTCGCATGATGAACGCTCTGGAGAAGCTGGCCGGCATCGACCGCGCCGACCTCGTGCGCTCGCGCTCCAGAGGGTCGTCGGTCTGCGAGCCGACCGCGCTGCTGCGACACGGCAGCGTTAACAGCGCCGACGGCTACAGTCTGTACCGATACCAGCTGGAGCATGACGACAGGGCCTCCGTGTCCGGAGACACGGAGACGCAAGACAAGAAGGTCCAGTTGAGTCCCGAGAGACAACGAGGAGACGCAACAGGTTCGGCACGCGAGGCGTTGGGGCGGGAACCTGCGACCTGCTGAGATCGATGACTGTTTAACCTGTGTTTCCTGCTTCCAGGTGAGGGGAAGGAGTTTGGTCCGACCCTGGACGTGAAAGAAGTGAGGGACAGGACTCAGTCCTTGTCCAACGTTGACATCTTGATCTCCCCTTGCGACCCGGACCTCCGCCCTTCCCACCCCCGACCGGCCTCCCCTCAGGTGGACCTCACGGACACCGATGCGAAGAAGCTGCCTGAGAAAAGCCGACTGGAGGCGGTGGCCTCGTTCCCTCTGGAGACGTCCAAGGTCACCGAATATTTAACCTCTGCGACCCTCAGCGTCACAGCCTCCTCCAGAAGGAAGTCGACCAGCAGCATCGTCTGCAGCCCCGCCCACCAGGTGCAGGACGCAACCGTCAGTTTGACGCCCCAAGAAGCATCCGCCCTGATGGAGGAAAGGGGCGGAGGACCTGAGACAGGAGAAGAAGTGAAGCATCCTGGGTCGGAGGATGGCGAGCAGGGGGGTGAGATGTCAGTTGCTAACCATGGTAACGGAGAGGGGGAGGAGTCAACTGAGCTGCTGCTGGTGGGGGAGGACAGGATGTACCCGACACTTCGCTCCAAGAGTCTCAACGCCAACCCGAGGAAGACGAGGAAGAAGGAGTGCGAGGAGACGCCGCGCTCAGCGAGCAGCGTCCGGGACCTGGTGTCAGCGTTCAGCGGGGGGGCAGGCGACACCAGACCAGAGCCAGGACCAGGTCAGGGTCCAGGTTCAGGTGTTTGACTGCTTTCTCCTTCACGCATGCACGACACGGGGACGGCAGCCGACAGAGGCAGGAAGTGAGGTCACGGCTCTCACGACTTCTTCATTGGTGTCTTCTCCGTGTTCGGCTTCACTTTTCATCTTGAGACAGTTGTCGTTTTTCCGTTATTACATCAGTCATGTTCTCATATAATATGATATATATATATATTAGTATTATTTGTCTTTAATAAAGGGAATTATCAATTAAATAATAGAATAGGTTAGGTTTTATATTTACTGCAATATAACGTTTTTACTGTATAGATTTTATTTATGAGGCTGAAGATCTTATTACAACGGAATCCTGAGTGTGAGAAAAGGGAATAAAATCTACCTCTGTACAGATGATTATTACTGATCCGTGAATTAAAGAGTCACCAAGCTGGGATTTGTCAATATGGTTCTTTCTCATCTCTCGCTGAGTGTGTGTGTGTGTGTGTGTGTGTCAAAATCAAGTCATAACATAGATAAACAATAACGCACAACGGTATTCATAAAACATTTCCTTCAATGAATAAAGTCTTATATGCCCCCTCCCCTTAGAACAATAATACCAATGTTTTCTTCTGTTGTTCATTGTTGAGAGAATCCTTCTTGTTCACGTGGGTGTTATTTTGTATTCCTGATTTTGTTTGTATTTTGTTTAACATCAAAGTATAGTTCAGTAAAAGTTAAGGATATAATATGGCTCATAGCTGCAGGCAAAAACTTTATTGTGGCTCCATCTTATGGTCACATCGAGAATTACACTGAGACACGCACACACACACACACACACACACACACACACACACACACACACACACACACACACGCTACATTGACTCATTCATTTAAAACCTTCAATAAAACATCAAACCAATTTAAATGTCAAACTATAAATTAATAATTGTTCTGTGATCAGTTTATCATCAGTTCATTTGTCTTCAGTCACTATCAAGTGTAAGATGTTAATTTTTATACTTAAACATCATAAACTTCCATAAAACATGTTTGTTTTTTATACATTTAATAAAATGCACATTTTATAAAGTAGGATTATAATTTTTTCAGTTTGCACCATGAACCATGTTTTAAACTGAACGGTTAAAGTTTATCTTTTTTTATTTATAATTTTTTAATTTAATTATTTATATTAATTATATATTATTTCTACTTCCCGTGTGAGAAAATATCAACAAAATCGTTTGATTCAATACAAAATAAATAAACCAAACGTGATGAGCTGACATTTTCTTTTTTAAACTTTGAACGACGTTAACGATCCTCCATCTTCTTGTGCACCCAGCTCCCCCTGCTGGTGGCTCTGTGCTCGTGTTTATCTGATCACCGTCGCTCCCATGTTGGTGTTGGAGTGCGAGGAGGATAAGTTCTCCATGCGGAGGCGGACCACCTTACCCCGAGGGGCCGGTGGAAACGGGAAGTGGCAGGTGAAGACTTGGCGGCAGGACTTCCGGAAGTTCTCGGACAGGAAGGCGTAGAGGACGGGGTTGACGCAGGAGTTGCCGTAGGACAGACAGTGGGACAGGATACGAAAGGCGAAGGTGCCGTCGTTCAGAGGGAAGGTGCCGAACTCCACCCACATGGAGATGATGTGATGAGGCATCCAGCAGACGGTGAAGGCGGCGACAACCAGGAGGACGATCTGAGCCGTCTGCAGGGGAACCGAGAGGACACGCGTCAAACACTTGACCCTCAAAAACCAATCGTCTCTGGGACCTGTTCAGAACCTTCTGTCCCTCAGTGAGGTTCTGACTCCAGGTTCTCCAGGTTCTCCTCACCGTGCTCTACCACCGTCGTCCTCGGTGGTCTCTGTCTGGTTTCTTTCAAACCTGATTATCTGACGGTTCAGACTTGTTTGTAAAGTGCCTCAGATGTCTGTCTCTGAAAGTTGAATCAAACAAGAACAACAGGACTAAGAGGTGGACACGTCCACTCCAGAGGGACCAGGGGACAGTGTCAAACATCTGGAGGACATTTCTGTCTTCAGCAGACTGAGCTGTTCAGTCTCCTCGTGCCCTCTGAAGCGTTTGGCTCGTCACTCTGAGAGAATCTCTTCTATTCTTAGTCTCTTGTCTAAATATTTATTCTGACCTCCTCCAGGAGCAGCCAGGCTCCGCAGGAGGCCCCGGGGGCGCGGCTCCGTCCCCCATTATCCTCAGGACAGATCAGACTGAGTGAAAGTTTGTGTGTCAGTGGCAAGAACATTTGTTTGTTTGAGAAGAAAACGAGCTTCATCTCATTCAGCAGAGGAGACACGGAGCCGTCCCCCAAAGACAAGGAGACAAAACTGACTGAGGAGGAGGAGGAGGAGGAGCGGGACTGTACCTTCCTCTTGACTCGTTCAGACTTCTGTGACATGTTCTTCATTTTGTTGTGAAGATGAAACAAAACCTGCAAAACACAAACGTTGGTTCATCAGACGGTTTCCATGGAGACGGAACGTGACAACATTTCATCCATCACGTGACAGAACATATGAACATGTGTTTTGTTTTAAAACCTCAAACAGGTTTAGGACATGGATCACATGGATATTAAAAGTTTCACTTTTATTTTGAAACTCCTGTGACGCCCTGACTCTCCGTGCGCTTTTACGCACAGACTTTTATGATCCTGGGCACTTTGCGCGCGCCCTTTGCTCTGTGCGCTGCTACATGCGCGTGTTTTACAGCGGCGCGGTGAAAGCCTGGAGATAAACCTCGGTCATGGTGCACGGACCCGGGTGTAGCAGCAGCTGATGAGCAGCAGCGGCAGCAGGTACCCGAGCAGCAGCACGCACACCCTGTACGCGCGCCTGGACGCTCCGCTCCACTGCTCCCAGCAGAAGGTGCTGTTGGGGGCGGAGGGGTGACTGGTGAGGGTCTGGTGCTGGGCCACCGGCACCGCGCACGCCACCGACAGAATCCAGATGACGCACACGCCGACCAGCGCGTTCCGGCGGCTCCGGACGCACGGAGCCTGGCTGGAGCGCACCACGGCCAGGTAGCGGTCCACGGACATGGCGACCAGCGTGAAGATGCTGACCAGCATGGACACGGTGAAGAAGAAGTGGCCGAAGCTGCAGAGGAAGGCGCCGAACACCCACTGCGGCAGCGCGTACACGGTGGCCTGCAGCGGGACGCAGAACAGGAGGAAGAGGAGGTCCGCGACGCTCAGGTTCAGGATGAAGATGTTGGTGGTGCTGCCGGTGCGCCTCCCCCCTCCTCCTCCTCCCGCCGGGCCGCTGCCCCTCACGCGCAGGATCACCAGCAGCACCAGGCTGTTCCCCACCAGTCCCACCACGAAGATCAGCCCGAATACGAGCGGCACCACCACCGCCTCGGGACTCGAACCGCCGTCCTGCGCCTCCGACAGGTTCGCCCCCGGCGCCGCGGCCCAGCCGGAGGACGCGTTCCCCGGCAGCAGCATACTGGAGCCCCGCGGGGAGCTGGAGGCTCAGAGGGAGCGAAAGTCCAGGTCCATGATCCGAATCAAGAACCTTCAGCCCGGGAGACAAGCTGCTGCAGGACAGCGGACTCAGCTTCCGGTCGGCATGTCAAACTAAAACACTTTGAGCCATGTCAGCTTCGTTCAAAGTTCAAAATAAAACCATAAAGTAAAAGAGGAATAAAGAAATAGAGGAAACTTTACGCTAAACGCGTTGAAGGAAAGTTATAAGCAATTAATGACATTAATAAATGAACCATTCAACCCTAACATGCCACATGTCATCTGTTCTTGACAGCGTTTTATTTTGAAGGCTTGTAAACTTCCTGTTGGGAGGTGAGTGGAAAATGTTTTTAACGACTCAGATTAATTAATGTTTATTCTGTTTATTACTGGAGCTGTGTTTGAAGTCACGTGACAGAGGTGCTGGTAACTTAAGTTACTGTCGTCACTTTAGTTACTACAGGAAGTAGTCATGTTTACATGCTCCTGTTTACAGACAAGAGTTAATTTCCTGTCTGATCATCTATGATGTCACAGATAGAGGTGTGTGTGTTTCCAGTGATCAGCAGTAGTTGACCTAATTTCTGACATGTCGGTAAAGGTCAGAGGTCAGACGTGATTCATGGTTGGATCAAGGTTATGAATGAGTCATTAATCTTTGGTGTGTGTGTGTGTGTGTGTGTGTGTACACAAATAAGTTTCAGAGGGACATTGTGAGCACTGACCTTATAGCGTGAGGACGCTGTCTTTACTTTGTTCATTTGGCTGAAGGTTAAGACTTGGACTGGAGCTTCTCATTAGCTTGTGCTGAGACAGATTTGATGTTTAAGGTGAGACTAAGGTATTTAGTTCCAGTAGTGAAGGTAATTATTAAGGCATTATTCTGAATGTCCTCCCTCAGGTAGAAGAAGAATCTATGTGTAAGTTCTACAAATGTGACCTTCATTTCGAAATAAGAGACTTGACCGGGTGAAGCTCACTGACTTGTTTTTGAAAGTTTTGACTCGACTCACTGGTTCAAAGTTTCTCAAAGTTTCGATGACCGGCTCAAAAAACTCAGGGAAAATGTGGCTGATCAGCAGCTGAGGAGACGCCATGCTCCCTCCGAGGTTAATGATTGTGTGTGTGTGTGTGTGTGTGTGTTTCACTTATGGATTGAACTAATTTCTTTATAATAATATATAAATAATAAGCCAGAGTTATGTTTCTGTTATTTAATCGTGTTCCTGATAAATGACTGTCATGGTGCTGTTGTCATGGAGACGACTTTGGGTCATGGTTTATTTTGTGTCTATTCGTGCATGTGTGTGTTGATCGCTCCGTCAGCTTAACTGACCAATCATTAACCTCCGAGGGAACGTGGCATCTCCTCAGCTGCTGATGATCCATGTTCTCCACTGTGTGTGTGTGTGTGTGTGTGTGTGTGGTGGGGGGGGTTATCTAATATCTTGTCATTAACTACATCTGTTTTGTATCGTATGGAGTTTAATGATTTGTTTTCATTCTGCCTGAGCTCAGAGAAAAACAGGAAGGAAACTGAAGCGTGAAGGATGACAGAGTTTAAACTGGAGATAAGTTTGATTCAGTCAGAAAGTTAAAGGAAACAGTTTCTGTGTAGAAGGAAATTAACCAGTGGTCGATCGACTATAATAATAATAATAATAATAACAATAATAATAACAATAATAACCAGACGTCAATGAACTGAGTCTACATTTAACAAACTCACTTCTCTGTCTCAGAAATGTTCCTCCAGTCTGAAACGCCAGTCACATTAATAATGTGATCAGCGTCGGGTCATCCACATGTTTTTGGGCGTTTCAGCCAATCACAGAGCGGCATGTGAGGGCGTGTGACCTGTGAGAACGGCACGACGCCCCCGCTCTGATAAACAGCTGCAGACCTTGGCCTGCTCTGATTGGCTGAGGCCCAGCAGAGTTCAGGGATAAAACCTGAGCCAAGGCAGCATCTCATCACCTTCATCACCATGGCCCTTCTCTGGATCGTCTCGTGCCTCGCCTTCGTCAGCGCCGCCTACGGTCAGTGCGCTTTTCATTTTTAATCGCTTCACTTCAAACTTTATTATTGGTTGAAGTCTCTGGATTATTGATCTGCTCGTATTCTTTCGTCCTGCGTCACTGTCTCTGCTGCCCCCTGCTGGTTCCTTACAGCGTCACAGTCTGTTTGATCTGGGTTCATCCAGTGGCAGAAAAGCTGATTTGTCCTTTAACGTGTGTTGTACCCGTCGTCCTCTCAGGCTGCGGGACCCCCGCCATCCCCCCCCAGGTGTCCGGCTATGCCCGCATCGTTAACGGCGAGGAGGCGGTGCCTCACTCCTGGCCCTGGCAGGTGTCCCTGCAGGTGAGCGATCTCCTCCTCCTCCTGCTGCTCCTCCTGCTGCTCCTGCTCCTCTGACTGAGCTGAGTGTTCTTCTCTCTCCCAGCAATCCAATGGCTTCCACTTCTGTGGAGGATCTCTGATCAACGAGAACTGGGTGGTGACCGCCGCTCACTGTAACGTCAGGTTGGATGTTAATGAGCCGTCCGATGGTCGTTCAGTCTGCCGTGGTTTTTGTGTGAACTGACCCTTTAAAGTCGTGCCTCCTGTCTCCTGTCAGGACCTACCACCGCGTGGTCGCTGGAGAACACAACAAAGGCTACGGCTCCAATGAGGCTGTCCAGGTGCTGAAGCCCGCCAAGGTGGGAACCAGCCGTCGGCCAATCAGCTTTCAGAACACACACACCCTCCTCTAACCGCCCCCCCACATCCCACCATTCTAGGTGTTCACCCACCCCAACTGGAACCCCAGCACCATCAACAATGACATCAGCCTCATCAAGCTGGCCACCCCTGTCACCATGGGAACCAACGTGTCCCCCGTGTGTCTGGCCGAGCCCACTGACGTCTTCGCCCCTGGCATGACCTGCGTCACCTCCGGCTGGGGTCTGATGCGCTACAACGGTGAGACAGACGGCCCCGTCTCACGGGAGGACCTCTGACTTTGAACGGTGCAGGTCTGAACTGTCTCCTGTGTCCACAGCTCCCAGCACTCCCAGCCTGCTCCAGCAGGCGGCGCTGCCCCTGCTGTCCAACGAGCAGTGCAAGAGACACTGGGGCAGCAACATCTCCGACGTCATGATCTGCGCTGGTGGAGCCGGAGCCACTTCCTGCATGGTGAGGCCCCGCCCACATACCTGAGCCGCCTGTCCTCTCTGGGCCCAGATCCGGGTCAGAGGCCGTCTGTGTTGGTGTTGACCTGTCTGTTGTGTCGCAGGGCGACTCTGGCGGCCCCCTGGTCTGTGAGAAGGACAACGCCTGGACTCTGGTCGGTATCGTGTCCTGGGGAAGCAGCCGTTGCTCCACCTCCACTCCCGCCGTCTACGCTCGCGTCACCGAGCTCCGCGGGTGGGTCGACCAGATCCTCGCCGCCAACTAAACCCTCAGGAGCTGCGCCGCCCCCTGGTGGTGAACCAGAGGGGACTGAAGGATAATAAAATCAATGAACCTCAGTGATTGTGTTTGTCGTCCTTTGACTTTGTGTCTTCATCTGAAACGGAACTTGACAAAGATTAGAAGCGACTGGTTTACAGGTTATAGCCATAGATCTATGATGTCATCGTCACATCCAAACGTCTACTCTCTGAGGGATGCTGAGGAACAAGAGGCTTCTGTCTCCTCTGGACTGGATTATTGAAGTGATGAGGCTCTGGTCCAGTTAAGTCACCTTTGATGTTCTGTGTATGAGCTTTGATGTTTGTATGGCCCCTCCCGTCTGCCGTCCTGCTTCCTGCTCCTTGATGTTCACCTGTGAAGTGAACATCCCAGACATCCCATCTCACTGTGAGTCTGGAAGAGTCGCAGGAGGAACTCTTCCAGACTCCAGGCTCACTCGTTAGTGGCGCTCAGTGATGTCACTCAACCCGCAGATGGCGAACGCAGCAGTTTAAAATCTTTCCCAACAGTTTGTTGAATATTTGAATGTTTAATGATTGAACTACGAAAAACATCTCTATTTTTTAAACAGCCTCATCCTTTGACCCAATGAATTATTCATCCCCATCAAACGACTGATGACATGTGTTTGTTTCCTTGACGACGAAGAAGCTGCAGATGTCCAACAACAACAAACACTGATGGTCCATGATAAAAATAAAAAGGAGAAACAAATTCATAAATCAATCTAGAGATTTTTATGAAAGATTGATATTATAACTAATATGCCTTGATGTAAAAGAATAAAACTGAATTACAACCAAACACAGTTTGTGTTCTCGTCAATCATTCTGTTGTCACACTTCCATTATTTAAATACTCTAAAATCTATTCATTATCTTACACATGCTGCTTATGTTGTTTCCATAAGTTTAGACTCTGCGTCTTTATTTCCTGTTTTTCTTGAAAAAAAGATTTGAAAAGGGATCTTTTCAAAATGTTGTTATCTTGCATCTTGTGTAATGATAATAAAGAGTCATGAATAATGAATATTTCATGTTAAATGGTTATTAATTGTATCTAAATCTTGTAACATATATTTACATATACTGTGTAACATAGATTACAAAACATAACACACATCCCAATCCAACATAATAATGAATATAATAAAACAAAAATATCATCGTTGTTTTTAATATATGTGTTCTATTTATTACACGTCATCAGATCAGTCTAGACACACACACGCACACACACACACACACACACACGTGAACATGCTGGGAAACTGACACATGTTCCTACAAACTGACCTTCACCACACAGACACACACAGCAAATCACAGATAAACCTGAGACGTGTGTGTGTCACAGAAATGCTGTCACAGCTTTTCTCTCTGAGCTGATTCAACTTTTCTTTAGAATCTTTTATCTCTGAAAATGTTCCATCACCATCTCCGTGTTTTCATTGATTCACTTTCTCATGATGAAAGGATTATTAAACGGAGATGTTATAATGGAAAGATATATATTACCGTATTATATTTAGTAATAATATCAGCCATAATAATAATTGTTAATAATAATGCTCATATTAAGAATATAGTGTTCTTGTTATTGATAAAATATACTTATTATAATTATATGTATATATAATTATAATATATTATATATATTATATATAATATATATATATTATAAGAAATAGTTGTTAAGCAGTTTTGTAAAATTGACGATAAATAATAATAATAAATTCTCATGTTGAACTTGATTCAGTTTGATTTCATTGACTCAGACGAGCTTGTGAACATTTTAAATCATGTTGAAGAAAATGAAGTGAACTCAGTTAATTAAGTGAAAGTACAATATTAATATTAAAATGTCATGTTTTTTAAGTCAGAATTTTAATGCTTATAGTCATTATTACTGTAAGAGCCTGGTAATGTTTCCACTGAATCAGATAATGTGTTATTTATTTTACATTTTCTTTGATCATTTCCTTTGATTTAGTGAGCTCATCAACAGTAAAACCAATGAATCATCACATACATCACAACATAAGAACGTTTCTGGTCGTGATTAAACTGAGCTGAGAGGAACTCTCTCTGTTCTCTGTCTGTCCACCTGTCCAAACTCCCACCGTCCTCTGATACCGTGTCCTCTCCCGCTCACGTCTCGTCCAATCACGAGCGTCCGTGTTGGTATAAAAGCTCGTGGCTCACACAGACTCAGCATGATCGAACCATGGCCTTCCTGTGGATCCTCTCCTGCCTCGCCTTCGCCGGCGCTGCCTACGGTGAGTCGCTGACATCAGAGTCTTACTGGCTGCAGTTCACTGCTACGACCAGCAGGGGCGCTGCTGTCACGGGAATTTGCTTTATGCTATTTCACTCCATTTATAATGAGACGAATGATTTGTTTTTGATAAATAACCTCAGAGCTGAGTGTAATACACAACCTCACCTCGAGAGGACACTAAACCAGCATCCTAGACCTTTAACTTGTTATTTAGATTTAAAGTCTAACTTCATCAGTTTTCTCAGAATGTTTAATTAAGTCTTGAATCTTGTTTCTGTTTTAATTTCACCTTTGCATTCATGTTGTCGATGATGTCATCGTGATGTCACCAGGTTGCGGCTCTCCCGCTATCCCCCCCGTCATCACCGGATACTCCCGTATCGTGAACGGCGAGGAGGCGGTTCCTCACTCCTGGCCCTGGCAGGTGTCCCTGCAGGTAGGCACAAACACACACACGTGCACACGCATATGCGCACGCACACACAGTCACAGCGTGTAACCGGATGCGTGTGTTTCAGGACTACACCGGCTTCCACTTCTGCGGCGGCTCTCTGATCAATGAGAACTGGGTTGTGACCGCTGCCCACTGCAATGTCAGGTGATCGCCTAAGTGTTGTCACGGCAACGGGTTTAAATCATCCTAATGGAAAGTAATTAAAGACTAACTCGCTCCCCCGCTGCAGGACGTCCCACCGCGTGATCCTCGGAGAGCACGACCGCTCTTCAGCTGCTGAGGACATCCAGGTCATGAAGGTTGGCAAGGTAAGCCCCGCCCACAGCTTTCCATCTCAGGTGGGAGGGGCGGGACTTCCTGTGCGCGCCTGCCGCTCAGTGCACTTTGTTTTTCCGTCAGGTGTTCAAGCACCCCCGCTACAACGGCTACACCATCAACAACGACATCCTGCTGATCAAGCTGGCCACGCCCGCCCAGATGAACATGCGTGTGTCCCCCGTGTGCGTGGCCGAGACCGGCGACAACTTCCCTGGAGGCATGAAGTGTGTGACCAGCGGCTGGGGCCTGACCCGCCACAACGGTGAGACTTGCCGCGGCTCCTGACGGCTCGTTGGCGGGCGCCGTGATGTTGACGCGTGATGTGCTGGTGTGTTGCAGCTCCTGACACCCCCGCCCTGCTGCAGCAGGCCGCCCTCCCTCTGCTGACCAACGAGCAGTGCCGCAAGTACTGGGGCAACAAGATCAGCAACCTGATGATCTGCGCCGGTGCCTCCGGAGCCTCCTCCTGCATGGTGGGTGCGGCGGGGCCGATGGTGGAGGTGGCGTTTGCGCAACGGTTGACTGACTCACGTGTTGTGTTTCCAGGGCGACTCTGGCGGTCCTCTGGTCTGTCAGAAGGCCGGCGCCTGGACTCTGGTCGGTATCGTGTCCTGGGGAAGTGGAACCTGCACTCCCACCATGCCCGGCGTGTACGCCCGTGTCACCGAGCTCCGCGCCTGGATGGACCAGACCATCGCTGCCAACTGAGCGTGTCAGCGTGGACCTGTTGCTGCTCCAGCCTGATCATCAATAAAAACAGAAACTCTGAAAGCGTCCGTCTCTGGGTCATTGATGGGATCGTATGTTGTTAGCGTGCTGGTTGGCACGTTGGCGTCTTGATCACATGTTTGCATCGACTCGTGATATTTCATCATCGTCGACACACATTGCGCTGACACTTGGAGATTGACAACATGTCGTTTATTACACAAACAGCACACGCATGTAACGGACGGAACACGTCCCCCCTCAGTGGTGGTTGCGTGACATCATCAGGTGCGTCTGGGTGGGCAGGCGTGGCCGACCCTGCGACAGTAGCAGATGGCGTTGAAGAAGCGGCAGTAACAGGTGTCGCAGGGGTTGCAGCAGGGTAGCGGGTAGCCCAGGCACGACTGCTGGTGAGGGATGCAGCGCCGCGACGAGCGCATGGCCCGCCCCTGCAGCTGTAAGGCTGCTGACGAGTCCTGGGAAGGGGTGGAGTCACGGCAGTCAGCGTGTGTGGCGTGTGCAACACGCGTGCTCCCGTGTCTTGAAAGTGTTCGTACCCACCTCTTCGTACGAGCCTGTGTCCATCAGGAAGTGATCCTCCACTGAGTCGACAGGCAGGAGGGCGGGGGCGTGAATTGGCTCGGGGGCGTGGCCTCTCCCTGCAGGAGACAAGACAGGAAACAAACGCGTCACATTTCCTGTCGTCCCCTGAGCTGAACCTGGACGACAGGTGTGACTGATCGCAGACGATTCACTTCGTTATCTCGGCGTCCGGCGAGAGACTCGTGTTACTGACCGATGTCGGACAGGTAGGAGGCGTCGGTGCGCCGGTCGTCGTCCAGCTGGATGTTTCCATGGACCAGAGACGAGGACAGACGCAGGAGGCTGAGGGACCAGCAGCAGAGCAGCACAGAGCCAAACATTCTGCCGCTGTCAGAGACAGAGAAGAAGAACCGTGCACTACAACTCCCACAATCCTCAGCGTCTCTGCTCTGAGAGGAGGAAAGAGAAAAGGCTGATGTGGGATCAGCTGTTACAATTCTTCTTAATCTAGATCTTAGTAAAATGAAGTCCGTCATGTTCTGTTTCTAGTGTTTAGTTCATTAATCTGAGCTCCAGGTTGAACTCAGCAAATACATCAAATACAGCAAACCAAATTACACCATGATTTTTAAAAATTAATTTTCAACAAAAGAGCAGGAACACGACGTCATCATATTCGACAATAACGTCGACAGTTTCTGTGTTTTCACATCAGCATAAATCTAAACTTTTAAAAAGAAATAAAACATCAAAACATCCATTAAATAATAATAATAATAATAAACAGTAAAATATGAATCACATCATGTTTTTTTTTTCATTTTCGTACGAAATGATTTTAGCCCCAGATCAGTTGAGTATAACGAGTATAAATATTGTAGTATAAGTGTAGTATCAGAGAGAGCGAGGAGGACTCACCTCTCGACGGGACGGTGCTGTCTCACCCTCTGAGCAGCGACAGGCCATTTAAAGACCCTCAAAGAGGGGGGAGGTGTCATGGACGGCTGAAAGGGGGAGGGTGAGGGGATGGCCTTCATCGCTGCTGCTGCACTCATTCATTCATTCATTCATTCATTCTTAGGGTGAGGCTGTGGCTGAGGGGTCTCCCTCTAACCAGAAGGTTTGATGGTTTCATCCCAGTCTTCCCTCATCACCTCATGTCATGAAGACGCACTGAATGAACGTGTGAATGAGTGAAATGTGCTGTAGAGAGCTCTGAGAGGTCGTGGTGACCAAGTGAGAAGATTCAAAAAGACAAAACAACAAAAACATTGTCAGAACACGAACCAGTGCACAACACAAGAGGACGTAGGAGAGGACATGTGGACAAAGGACAGGGTGAGGAACAGCATCAAAAGACCACATCAGAGGACGGACGGGTCCACAGATGGACTCAGGTCTCAGTCAGAGGACGATTTGTCACCTTGATGGATTCTTGTCATTTGATATTTGAATAATGTTGTTAAGTCCCCCCCCCACCCACACACACACACTCTCAAAGTTTTAAACTGTTATAATTGATGATGATGATGTCACTGTCACACAGAATGTTCTTGTTGTTTTTACATCTGCATTAATTCCCCCTTCTCTGTCTCTCTGTTGATGAGAGAACATTGGCTCAGACGCTTCAGCTGCTTCCTTCATGTGACTCCCATTAGCATCAAAGTGCTGCTTCATTCAGCTCTTCGTCCTCAGTCTGGAAACATGGCGCCGATTCTCTGAACGCTGACGTCACCGCTGCGCTCAGAAGCATTAAAGGTCATCAGCAGGAAACGTCTCTTCGTTTACTCACATTAACGATAACATCAACAACAACAACAACAAGAAATCACACACACCTCCTGTTTCAGACCGAGGTATGGCGGCCCTGCGTTGCCATGGTAACGGCTTATGACAGCAGTGCAGCGTCGACTCTTATTGTGAAAAGCTTGGGACAACAATCACGAAGCTGGTTTGAAAATGGACAGTGGGGGTGTTGTCCTCAACAGGAGTAACACCGTGACACGCAGGTCTCTATATAACTGTGAGGACATGTCCAACCCTAAAACAACTGTGTGAGGACCAGAGACAATGTCCCGAGACAACCAAAGTTGGCCTCATAATTATAGAAACACACACACACACACACACACACCTCTCTCTCTCTCTCTCTCTCTCAGACATGACTAATCGACCTCCTGTCACTATCTGAGCCGGAAGTAAGACGGTGGACCCGCGGCAGGTCGGGTCCGGATCGTTGAGTCATGGTGTTCGAGGCTCTGGTCAGCGACCTGCTGAACAGGTTCATCGGGGACTATGTGGAGAACCTGGACAAGTCTCAGCTGAAGATCGGGATCTGGGGAGGTGAGCCCAGAAGCTAGCTAGCAGCTACTGCAGCAAGGAGCCAGACTCCGATCAGCAATGTGAGAAAATAAAGTCCAGCGCGGTGTGGACATTTACCAACACATCGAACCGCGTGTCCGTCGGTCCACCGTGGGACGATGAGACCCGTTGTTCAATTCGGCGTTCGTCTTAACTGCACATTATGTTTTTGTTTTAATGAAATTAGAACTTGATTGCGTGAAAGATTCGTCCTCTGATCTCCTGCAAAATACAGGGAGACGTCAGAGGAAGCGAGCGGCTGTTGTGGGCTCAGAGTGAAGTTGTGGCTCCGAGCTGCGGTCCAGTGTTTGCTCATTGGGATGTTTTCAACCGATGACGTCTGACACGCGAAACCATTCACGTGAAATTAGAGGCAAGTCGAACGAGCTTTGGGGCGATTATCTGACCTGTCATCGGGCCTGAGGGCACGTGACTGCACACAGCCAACGAGTGAAGACGAAGGAGACACCAAAACATCACGCTGAGCTGATCTGAGGACAGAGGCTGGGTCTGTTCACCAGGATGAACCGATGGGTGGAGAGCGAGACTGAGGCGGAATATAGATCTGCTATAGATATCACAGATAACCTGATCTGAATAACCTGGTCAGATTAGTGATCAGTAAAATGATCTGATTAGTTGTTGTCAGTGATCAATAACCTCGATGTGTCTGTCACTGATCACAGTGTTTACTCACACCTGAGTCACGTGACTCACAGCAGGTGGAGGCCGATCGTGATCACCGTCATCGATGGTCAGACTGTTGCTTATCACACCAATGGAACAGGGTGTAGAATGTGATCACGCCATATTGGCCACAGTGTTGGACAGAGACACATCACGTGTGTTTATATGTTCATTTGGACGTGTGACATGTTTCCTCTTGTCGCTCTTCAGGAAACGTCGTCCTGGAGAACCTGAGGGTGAAGGAGAACGCTCTGGTGAGTGACAGCGACTCTGTGGCGTGGGCGTGAAGCCTCAGGCCTCATCGTGGTCACGGATCATGGCCACCGTCCGACGTGTTAATGGAGTGTGAACGCACAGACTGACCACATGACCCGGACTTCCTGTTTGATGGTGGCCGATGTTTGTTCAGTGTTTTAGCTCAGAGTGAGACCTCTGCTTCTTCATTGCCCCTCCCCTCACGGTGCTCCAGCGCCCCCTTCAGGCTGTGCACATCAATACATATTAAATCCAGATTTAGACAAGTCGCAGAGGAATATTGCCCCGTTCCTCAGATGTTGATGAATGACTGATTTTCGGTGTGTGTGGATAACGCCCGCTTGTGTTTCAGAGTGACTTCGATGTTCCGTTCAAAGTGAAGGCTGGACAGATCGGTGAGTTCCTCGTTCATCACATTCCCTCTGTGATCAGCATAGAAACGGTCGAAGCTGACAATTGTCGTGTGTTTCAGGGAAGTTGACCCTGAAGATTCCCTGGAAGAACCTTTACAACGATGCGGTGGTCGCCACCTTGGACGGTCTGTACCTGCTGGTTGTTCCTGGAGCCAGTAAGTGTTTCCACTGCTAACGTCCAGACACACTGACACAATCTGAAGACAGTGCTCCTTCCATGTCCTCGGTGTCTCAACGGGCCGATCACAGACTGTCCGTCCCGACCCCCGTCACTGGTCTGATCAGGGACCTGCCCCTGATGGGTCCTGGTCCACCTCAGGGTCGTCCGGTTGGATGTGTGAAAGGGAATAGTTCAGTCCCAGTTTGAAGACTGACCCAGGACCAGGACTGGACCCACATCAGTCCCCCCGAATCTGAGATTCCTCACTGGTCCGGGTCAGGAGGCGGAGCTTGTACATTAATGTGTGTAACGCGTGTCACTCGTGATGGGTGTGTGTTCTCAAGTGTGGTTGTGTGTGTTGCAGCTGGATCTCAGCTGGAATCGAGTCCGTATGGTAAGAGTCAGGGTCTCAGGTGATGGGTTGGGGTCAGCTGGGGTCAGCTGGGATCCTGTTTCTGTTTCCTGTCGTTAATCAAACATGACCCTTCACAATAAGACACCTGATTATGGCGTTGTTTGTCGTTTTTCCTCTTTTTACCTCGGACCCGAGGTCATTCATGCTTTTCCTTGTAGATGATTGGTTTCTGTTGTCGATGTCTCTTCTTCTGAAGTGTGTACAGACTGGGTCATGAGTAGCTGAAGGTGCAGTCGTATCTGGTCCTCGAACCTTTTTCATTCCGTAGAATACGAGCCTGCAGTGACGACCAATCAGACTGAACATCAAGCATCAGCTATAAACTGATCACCATCCTCATGCGTCCTGCTATTAGAGCAGGTCTGGGATCAGATGTGGGTGTGGTCTTGGCAGGAGCGCTGTGTTTTTTTTGTTTCCTTGTCACCAGGTGGATCAGGTGGGTGGAGGTGACCGGTGAAGTTAAACAAACTTGACATTTGTTTTATTTGTGTGTTTTTTAATTTTAGCGATCAAGTTTGATGCCGCAAAGGAGGAGCATTACCAGCAGGAGGCGAAGCAGCGAGAGCTGCAGCGCATCGAGGACGCGTTACAGATGGCTGCACGCCGAGGTGAGACACGCTGACCTCTCACTGACTGCTCCTCCTGCTTCCTGCTTGCTCTTCCTGCTTCCTGTTTGCTCCTCCTGCCATCAGACACAGTGAAACCCAGCAGACATGAGCATGAATGGATGAGTGTATTAACTTGCTCTGTGCTGTTCATGCTGCGTGTGGCGTCAGCATCTCAGACTGGAGATCTGCTCTTCAGTCTGGAGAGTGTTGTTTACAAGGAGCCTCAGAACGGTAACACACACACACACACACACGTGATGACATGACACGGGACTGTCAGCGCCCTCAGCTGTTGAAGGCGTGTCTCTGCTCGCTCTGTGTTTTCGGGCTTTTCTGTCACTAACGGCTGTTCTCCACCTTTAACGCTGCTAAAGTGTCAAAAGGAGGTAAAAAGCATAAAAAGCACAAAAAAGGTTTGAAGAAGCTCAAAGGACTCGACAGCAAGTCAGGTGAGTGTTTCCATGGAGGGGTCCGGTCTGGCTCAGACAGGTCTGCTGTCCTCCTGTGGACGGACACGTCCAGGGGTGTTGCTGTTCCGGTCCCGGTCTCTGACCGACTCTTTCTGTTCCAGAGAAACCTCAGGAGGAGAAAAAAGACACGCTGATGGAAAAACTGGCCACTCAGGTTATTAAGAACCTGCAGGTGAAGATCAGCAGCATCCACCTGCGCTTTGAGGACGACGTAAGTACTGGTCCAGGACCCAGACCAGGACCCAGACCAGGACCCAGACCAGGACCCAGTCCAGGTCCAGGTCCAGGGGGTAAGATCTCCACTGAAGTGACACCGTCTTCTATGTTTCAGCTGTCTGACCCAGAGCGCCCCCTGTCTATGGGAGTGACGCTGTCGGAGCTCAGCCTGCAGGTAACACACACACACACACACACACACACACACACACAGTGCTTGTGAAGGACGTGGTGTCGACCTGTGATTTATCTTTTCAGACGACTGATGAGAACTGGAAGTCATGCATCCTTAACGAAGCAGCAAAGATCATCTACAAGGTGACAGACGCTCTGCTCGAACCTGAGTTCAATCATGGTTTCAGACAGCGGCTTGAGCCAAAAGCTGTCATCTGACGGGCTCCGATCGATTCACGATGTCATGCTGACTCGTTTATTGGTTTCAGCTCGGGCGACTCGAGTGTCTCTGTGCCTACTGGAACGTCAACAGTCCCATATATTACAGAGGATCATGGGAAGACATTGTGGTAAGTTGTGATGTTGTAAGGATGCGTCAGTGGTGAAAATAATGAGCGATTGATGGTTCTTCCTCCTCCTCCTCCTCCTCCTCCTCCAGGCTCAGCTGAAGTCTGGGATCAGCAGCTCACACCAGCAGCTTCCTCACTATCACTACAGTGAGTGCAGTATACTAGAAAAATTCAACCTCTTATTTGTTACAAGTCTGCAATTTACAGATTTTTATCACACCCTGTTCTCCGTTCTTATCTTTTTGATACTCTGTAGTTTTCAAGCCGATCTTTGCTTCTGCGAAAATGTGCATCAACCCGAACGCTGAGCTGGAGCTGAAAACTCCGAAAGCAAAGCTTCACCTGGAGGTTCAGAACATCGCCTTAGAGATGACCAAACCACAGGTAGCGCCTGAGACACACGACACCGACCGCTGTGTGTGTGTGTGTGTGTGAGCGTCTGAGTTTCACCCTGTCCCTTGTCCACAGTACCTCAGCATGGTGGAGCTGCTGGAGTCCATCAACTGCATGGTGAAGAACGCCCCCTACAGGAAGTTCAGGCCTGAAGTGTCTGTTCACAAAAACACCAGAGTCTGGTTAGTTTTACTGTAGCGCCCCCCACAGGCTGCAGTGAGAACCTGATCGCTCAGTGGGACACACCTCCAGAAAACCTGGGATGCAGATGAATGTCAGTCGGGTGCGTTTGTTTTCTCTGCCTCTCTCAGGTGGGGCTACGTCCTCAACAGCATCCTGGAGGTCCACATCCGCCGCTACACTCAAATGTGGTCCTGGTCCAACATCCGGCGGCACAGAGAGAACCTGAAGGCGTACAAGTCCGTCTACAAGAGCAAACTGAGCCAGGGCAAGTTGAGTCCGGACACAGAGCGACGCATCCAGGTGCAGTACCTGCAGTGACCACAAGGGTCCTAATCGTGAATGCAGTTAGTGCGTCAGAGCGTCCGTTGCCTAACGAGGCAACAGAACTGATCTTGAACTCTTCTGATTCCTGCAGGAGCTGGAGAAAGTTCTGGACGTGTTCAACATCACGTTGGCTCGGCAGCAGGCTCAGATGGAGGTAAACTCTGACCCACACTGGGACACGAGTCCAGGTCAGACCCTGAACCCTGAACACGACGACTCGTGTCCTCCGCGCAGGTCATCCGGTCGGGACAGAAGGTGGTGGCGAAGAAGGCGGCGGCGGGGCAGAAGCAGGGGGGAGGGTTCTTCAGCAGCCTGTTTGGGAGGAAGCCTAAAAAGGAGGAGCAGGAGCAGGAGGAGAGCAAGGAGACCGAGAGTAAGAGATGTAATCTGGAAGTTATTCTTTGGAATAAAATAAAACGGAACTAAAGGTTTGTCGTGCTGCGTTCAGGTTCTGGACTCGACGAACTCATGACGGCTGAGGAGAAGGAGAAACTCTACACCGCCATCGGGTACAGCGGCAGCTCTCACAGCCTGACCTTACCCAAACAGGTGGAGTTGAATCTTATAAGCGCTCTGTAGCGCCACCTGCAGCAGGAGCTGGACTCTCTGTGTCTGTGTTCCAGTACGTAGCCGTGGTCGTCAGCTTCCAGCTGCTGAGGACTTCGCTGACTCTCAGAGAGCTGCCGCACGTCCCGGAGATCCTCAAGATCCAGATGATCGACCTCAGCACCAAAATATCCCAGAGGCCCGGCGCGCAGGCCATCAGGTGGGCGTCACCTTCCGCGGCGGGAAGAAAGAGTGAGAGCGCTTCCTGCGTCCGAGCTAAACCCCGTTATCATCCTGCAGGGTGGAGGCGGCGCTGGAGCACTGGTACGTTACTGGTTTGCAGCAGCAGGGGGCGGTACCTTCTCTGATCGCCTCCGTCGGAGACTCCGCCTCCTCTCTGCTCGACGTGTTGTTTGAGTTGAACCCGGAGGAGAGCGCCGCCGACCAGCTCCTCAGAGTCCAGTCCCAGCCGGTGGAGATCATCTACGACGCGGTAAACACAGATCCTCCTGGTTCTGCTCCTGGTTCCGGTTCGGGTTTAGACCTCTGTGTCTCTCGGTCCCGCAGCTGACGGTCAACAGCATGGTGGAGTTCTTTCAGGCGGGGAAGGGCGTCGACCTGGAGGTGCTGACCTCAGCCACTCTGTCCAAACTGGAGGAGATCAAAGAGAAAACGGCGTCGGGTGGGTTGCATGTGAACAGTCTCTGGATCGGTTCTGGTTTGTTTCTGAGGACTCTCAGGACGGGTTTGGGTTCTGGTCTCTGCAGGTTTGTCTCACATCATCGAGAACAGGAAAGTTCTGGACCTGAGGATTGACCTGAAGCCGTCCTACCTGCTGCTTCCAAAGTCTGGCTTCTACAGCGACAAGTCGGACCTCATCATCGTGGACTTCGGCAGCTTGCAGGTCGGTTCTGTTCGTGCTTGTGAACTCGCTCTGGTTCTGAGTGTGTAGTGAAACGTGTGTGTTTTCAGTTGAACAGTGTGGATCAGAGCAGCATGAGCTCGTCCTCGTCGTCCTTCTCGTCTCTAGAGGACATCATGGACCGAGCCTATGAGAGGTTCAACGTGGAGCTGAGACGAGTCCAGGTCCTGTACAGCAAGTCGGGTACGTGCACACACACACACACACACACACAAAGGTGGGGGTTCCTTCTCTGAATCCAGGGGTGAACTGGTTCCAGGGGAGCTGTGGAAGTCTGCTCGTCTTCAGGGTTCATCCCTTCAACACATCCTCCAGCCGATGGACTTCACCCTGCACCTGGCCAAGTGCATGGTGGCCAAAGACACCCGGATGCCCAGGTAACCCTCACCTGTGGACGCCCGCCCTGTGGCTGACCCCCTGACCCCCTGACCCCCTGACCCCTCTTTCTGCCCAGGTTCAAGGTGTCCGGAGAGCTGCCGCTGCTTCATGTCAAGATTTCAGATCAGAAAATCCAGAACATTTACGAGCTGGTCGACAGCATCCCCCTGCCAGACGTGGGCTCCTCCCCCTCCACCCCCACAGAGAAGGTACGGTTGGTACAGTCCGTCTCCGGGGGAGTTCAGGGGAGTTACGGGGGCAGGGGCAGTGATTCGGAGCCATGGGGGGGGGGGTTCTTTGATTGACAGGTGATGTCATCATACTTCCTCCTGCAGGGTCTGTCATTGGCTGAGGTCAAACCACGAGCCCTCAGTCTCCACCCCGCCCTCCTGGACACCATGGGATCAGGTCGGTGCTTCCTGCGCTGTGATTGGCTGCAGGTGTCCCTGTCGTGACCGTGCACGTGTTTGATCCACGTGTCTTCCTCAGACACTGATGAAGACGTCAGCGAGAAGTCGACAGACGAAGACCTGCAGCGCGCCGCTCTGGAGGAACTGATCGACGTTCACTTCCAGTTTGAAGTCAGGGAGGTGCGTTTGGTTCGACCACCTCCGGGAGAGTTTCCGCCCGCTGACTCAGATGTGTGTAACGGCGTGGTGTGTTCAGGTGCTGCTGGAGCTGACGCGCCAGGTGGACGAGGAGAAGACCGTCCTGTCCTTAAGTGTCTGTCAGCTCGGTGCTGAAGGGAAGAGGCGGAGCTTTGACCTGAGCGTCACGTCGTACCTGCGCAGCGTCACGCTCGACTACTGTGGAGGTCAGAGCTGCAGCTTAAAGTTAGCTGAGGTCAAGAAGGGGGAGACGGCTGTTACCATGGAAACAGCTGTGTGTGTGTGTGTGTTTCAGACGACAGGACCCGCCCCCTACACCTGATCAGTTCCTCAGATCAGCAGAGTTCAAACCTGCTGAAGGTCGAGTTCATCAAGGTGAGAATCAGCGAGTCACCAGTTCACCAGGAAAGTCACATGATCTCAGGAGGCTCAGGTGTGTGTGTGTGTGTGTGTCGTCCCTCAGGCGGACCCGGCAGGTCCCAGCTTCCAGACTCTGTTCAACAACACCGAGCAAACGCTGAAGGTGGGCGGAGCTGAAAAATGTGATCGTTCATGACTTGATGTCCTTGTTTTGTGTCTTTAAATAAAGTTGTGATTGCAGTCGTCCTGTCAGCTGATCCCAGCTGCTCCCTCCCTGTTCCCAGGTGGAGTTTTCCTCTCTGCACTTCCTGCTCCACACCAAAGCTCTGCTGTCGACCATCAGCTACCTGAACAGCGCCCTGCCCTCACAGCTCGCCGCCGCCCGGGACCGAGACGCCAAAAAACAGGTGGAGAAGGCGGGACCGGGGAGGACGGGTGAGTGACTGCCAGCTCGAGCGTGTGGGAGTGTGTCGTCCTAAATCTGAGACACACCGTTTCTGCTCCGTCCTCAGCGTCCCAAGGGAAAAAAGATGGCGGCGTGTACAGCTTCAAGCTGTTCGCAGAGCTGGGTTGTTTCCACGTGGAGGTGTGTGACGACCGCTGCCGCATCGCTGACATCAGAGTGCAAGGTGCAAACACGAACAATTGCGACCCAGACGTTCTTTAGCTCGTCGACTGACGCCCCCCCCCCCACCCCCCCGCAGGAATCGATGCGTCAGTGCTGGTGCAGGCGAAAGAGACCGAGGTGTTCGCCCGCCTCAGGGACATCGTTGTCACGGACGTCAACCTGAAAACGGTCCACAGGAAGGTGCGTGGAGCCCCCCTTCCTGGGTGAGGGCGATGATGTCACAGTTTGTCTGACGGCCGATTGGCTCTCGTTGCAGGCCGTGTCCATCGTGGGCGAAGAGGTGTTCAGCTTCAAGCTGGTCCTGTTCCCGGGGGCGACGGAGGGGGACGGGTACAGCGACATGTCCAAGGTGGACGGGAAGGTCACGATGCGTCTGGGCTGCATCAACATCGTTTACCTGCACAAGTTCCTCATGTCGCTGCTGGTCAGAAGTTTTTATTATAAACACACAAATCTTTTTATTACGTGTTCACAGGGTCTGTGGTGTACAGTGAATATTCCGTCTGTCTCGTGTCTCCGTGTCAGAAACTTTTAAAGATAAACTTTTATCAACTTTCATCATGTAGTCAAGAATCCACTAATACGATTATATATTTCAATATAATCAGTAATTATAACAAACTCAAACTGTAATCTTGTCTAATTGAAACCTAGGCCTCAGAATTCTTCACATTTTTTAACATTAATGATTTCCAAATGAATTCCTGATCAGGGAAAAGAATCAACTTGATTCAGCTAAAAACAGAACAATAATAGAATGTATAGGTTGACAAAATTCCCACAATGCAACTCTCCAGAAGCCTGTTTTGAGTTTACTCAGGAATGAGTGTCAATAAAAACACGAAGTAGAGTCAACAGTGAGCTGACGCTGCTGAAGGGATGTAAATAAACAAGAGGACAAACGACGCCACGAGCTGTCAAGTCGGACACATGCCAGATAGTCGAGCGTTAGCAGAACTTTATTGTGAAAGTGATTGTGCGTCTCTTTCCTGTCTCATGTTTCTGGTCTTGTTGGTGTGTTCTGTTCTTCCAGGCTTCTTTTTGCTTTCAGTACTCGTCAGCTGATGAGGTACAGCTTCCAGCACGAGCTCTGAGCCGCTGCATCAAAGCTTCCGCTTTAGCGCCACCGCACCTCCACTTTAGAGTCCATCACGATTAAACACGTTCGTCCTGAAGGAGGCGCTGGAATTACGGGTTCAACAGGACCGACGTCATCTCGGGTTCTCGACCCTGCGGCGCGATTGACTCACGTTAATCTGCCGCCTGAGCTCGTTCTGATCCGAGAGGAAACTTTTCCAGCCTCAGTTTAAACTTTGGAGAAGTTTCTTTTTAAATTTTAAATTTGGAGAATTTAGCGTGAAACTGAGCGACGTGAGTCCAGCAGTTTAAATCGATATACAGAAGAATTAAAGTTGAACTCCACCCGTCTAGACAAACAAAGGGGGGGGGCCTCAAGTTCATTCACTGTTCAGCTCACACAGCTTCCTCCATCCACCCCTCAGCCACATGACCTTTGCCTGTATGACATCACTTCCTGTTCATCTGTCTGAATGTCTTTGAACTTCATTGTTGTTTCATAAACTTTTCAACGTGCGAAGAACAGGAGACGAAGCAGGTTTCACATTCAGACATAGAGTCAATCTCAGGGAGATATTTTCCTGTCAGCGGTGACGTGTCATGTTTGTCACGTTCTTCCTCGGAAGGTTTATGAGACAGAAATGAACGCCTCTCATCGCCCTCCTCTGACGGCTGCTTCATACAGTTCCCCTGTCGGTCTGCGTCCTCTAACTCCGCCCGTGTCTCACTCCTCCTTCTCCTTTCTCCTTCAGATGTTTGTAGACAACTTCCAGACCGCCAAAGAAGCGCTGAGCGCCGCCACGGCTCAGGCGGCCGAGAAGGCGGTGTCCAGCGTGCGAGACTTTGCCCAGAAGAGTTTCCGTCTGTCCATGGACATCAAGCTGAAGGCGCCGCTCATCATCGTCCCCCAGTCCTCCACCTCCCAGAATGCAGTTGTGGTGGACCTGGGTCTGATCACGGTGGAAAACAGCTTCTCTCTGCTTCCTGTCGAGGGCTTCTCTCTGCCAGCGGTGGTGGAGAAGATGGACGTGAGGCTGACGCAGCTCAAACTCTCCAGGTGAGCAAATCAAACGCTCAGTGGCAATGATGCTCTTCGTCAGGCGTGAACCACCTCCTCCTCTTCTTCATTAGAACCGTTCTGAAGCCGGACTCTTCTCAGCTCATCTTCTCCGACATCGAGTTGCTTCAGCCCATCAACCTGGAGCTGCTCGTCACCCGGAACCTGGCGGCGTCCTGGTTCACCAGGATCCCGGGGGTCCAGGTCCAGGGCGTCCTGCGCTCGCTGCACGTACGTCTCATTCGTTAGCGTTAGCGGCCGGCGAAGGCGCGGTGATGACTCATCACGTCTGGGTTTCAGATGAGTCTGAGTGAGGAAGACCTCGGCGTGCTGATGAAGATCCTGGTGGAGAACATCGGGGAGGGAAGTAACGAGCACAACATGGCCGTCAAGAGCCAGGCGGCTCAAGGTAACTCGCCGTGCATTATGGGTAATCTGGAGTGAAGTGGCTGGGAGGTGACGCCCGCTGTGATGTGTCCTCAGAGAAGGCGGTGCTTGCTGGGCAGCAGGTGGAGGTGATGTCACCAAAGGCGGGATCTGCCGTGACCCCGCCCACCAGCGCAGCTCCGACCGAGAACATCGTCAACGTGCTGCTGAACTTCGAAATCAAAGACGTGTGTGACGCACTGAGGCCCAGGACGAGCTCAGGAGGGAGGGGCCCAGGTCCTGACGCTGCTCTCTGCTCGCTCCCCAGGTGCTGCTGACCCTGAGGAAGACGGACGCGCCGTTCCTCGTCCTTCACGCCGCTCACCTGGGCATCGACACCAAAGTCAGGAAGTTCGACATGTGTGCCACGACGTACATCAGGAAGATCACCATGAAGTGCCTGGAGTTCAAAGGTCAGAGCCCTCTGTGCCCGCTGTCGTGTTGCCACGGTAACGCCGGCGTTAATCGCGTCCTCTCCTCTCGTCCCAGACTCGAGCGGCGAGCCGCTGTGTCTCGTCAGCTCGTCGGTGGAGTCGGGAGCCGAACTGCTCAAAGTGCAGTACTTCAAGGTGATGACGTCACACAGAAGTGACCATGTGTGACCTCAGGATCTTCGACCTTTGACCTCTGTGTGTGTGTGTTTTCCCAGGCCGATCGTTCGGCGCCGAACTTCTCCTCCAACTACAAGAACACAGAGCAGATGATGAACGTGAGCTGAACACACACGCTGACGCACTGACACACAACCTCACGCACACACACACACACACACACACGTGTGTCCCTGTGTCTCCAGGTGACCTTCACCTCTCTCAGCGTCCTGCTTCACACGGAGGCTCTGCTCTCTGCCATGAACTTCCTGTCCTCTGCCCTGATGTCTGACGCCATGGCGTCCTCAGACAAAGATGTCAAACCAAAGACAGAGGAAAAGACACCGTCTGCTAAGTCCAGTCAGTACAACACACACACAGTGACACTGTGACCCCACCCTCACCTGGTCTGTCCTGGCACCGCCCCCTCAGCTGACGACCTCTGACCTCATTCATTCATTCCTAACTTCTGTCCATTTGTCTCAAACTCGTCAGCTGCCACGACGTCACCTGCAGACAGTGACGTCATCGACCTGAAGGTGATGATGTCACTGGGAGCCTTCAACGTGCTGGTGTGTGACCAGAGCTGCAACATGGCTGACATCAAGATCCAGGGTAGAGAACCTCCACTGAGTTTGTCTTTCTATGTTTAATGATTGTCCTCTAATGGACGTTTGACGGACGTGTTCGTCGTCTTCAGGCGTCCACGGATCTTTGGTGAAACAAGGAGCGCAGACGTTTATTTCCGCGCGGCTCCGAGACGTTGTCGTCCTCGATGTGGATTCTCAGACCGTCCACAGCAAGGTGACAGCTGAGACAACTCCGCTCGCCTCTGACACCGTGGCTGCTGCGTGTTGACCTTTGACCTCTGTCCCTCAGGCCGTCTCCATCGTGGGGGACGAAGTCTTCAGCTTCTCCCTGAGCCTGACCCCGAACGCCACAGAGGGCGCCGGCTACGCCGACACGTCTCAGGCCGACGGCAGCGTGAAGCTGAACGTCGGCTGCATCCAGGTGGTTTATCTGCACAAGTTCTTCATGTCTCTGCTGGTGAGTTTCCCTCCAACGCCAGAGAACACACATCCAGCACACGTGGAATTTCAAGTTCATCGCTCTTTTGTTTCCTTCAGAACTTCGCCAGCAACTTCCAGGCGGCCAAAGAAGCTCTGAGCGCCGCCACGGCTCAGGCGGCGGAGAAGGCGGCGTCCAGCGTGCGAGACCTTGCCCAGAAGAGTTTCCGTCTGTCTATGGACGTCAAGCTGAAGGCGCCGCTCATCGTCGTCCCCCAGTCCTCCACCTCCCAGAATGCACTGGTGATGGACCTGGGCCTGATCACGGTGGGTAACAGCTTCTCCCTGCTCCCCGTGGACGGCTGCCCGCTGCCGGCCGTCGTCGACAACATGGACGTGGAGCTGACGCAGCTCAAGCTGTCCAGGTCGGTCTTGTTTTTACTGTCGTCGCTTAATGTGTCAATAAAGTTTCTGAAGTTTGGGCTCGTTCCCTCCAGGACCTGCTTGGACCTGGAGTCGCAGCGACCCAGCATCGAACTGCTGGAGCCCGTCAACCTGCACCTGAACATCAAGAGGAACCTCGCTGCCTCCTGGTACAGCAAGATGGCCGCCGTGGACATCGACGGGGACCTGAAGCCCATGATGGTTGTTCTCCCATAAAATATCACGTTGTTCTGATGATCCACAGTTTGATTCTGAACATGATCGCACGCTCTTGTTTTACATCCAGTCCACGTGTGAGCCAGTGAAGGTACGGTGGTCTGGACCGTCCTCTAGTGTCCAGTTAGTGTCTGTAGAGGAGTGGACGTAGGTTTGGATCGGGCCAGCAGCTCAGTCTTTGTGCTTAGTCGTAGGTTCTGCTCTGCAGCGGCTCCGGTGACGGCCGGTCTCAGTGAGCTGCAGTGTCTCCTCTTTGCCTGCAGGTGGAGCTGAGTCAGGAGGACCTGAAGGTGCTGCTCCGCATCCTGATGGAGAACCTGGGAGAGGCTGGGAGCCGACAGTCCCCCCGCCCCAGGCCGGGGGAGATCAGTCTGCTGGTCCGGACGGCAGGGGCGCCCCCTGCAGGTCTGAGCACAGATAACGTGTTTACGTCCCGCTCGTCTCTCGAGCCCTGACCCCGACCTGCGTGTCCCGTCTGCAGATGTCGTGAAGTCGAGCGCGAGCAGGAAAGAGGACGAGGATGAAGCTCTGGAGTCCGTCAAGTTCAAGTTCAACGTCGAGTCCCTCGGCCTGGTTCTGTACAGTAACGACCCGCAACAGGTCAGAACCGCTAGGACTGGATCCGCTGGTCCAGGATCAGGTGTCTGATGTTCTTCCTGTCCACCGCAGCCCTTCCAGCACCAGGAGAACCTCAGGCTGGGCCAGTTCACCCTCCGCTCCCTCAGGGCATCGGGGAGGGTGTTTGCCAGCGGCAGCGTGGAGGTGAGCACGGTGCTGACGGACTGCACGCTGGACGACCTGAGGACCGGGATGGAGCGCGTGACCTCGCGGTAAACCATGTGACGTGTTTACATCATCTTCACGGCTCTGCGTGAAGGTTATTTATTCCTATACGTCGTTGGCAGGATGGTGAGAAGGAGAGACGAGCGGAGCTCGGAGTCGATGATCGACGTGACGTACCGCCAGAGCGCCGCCGAGCGGGAGGTGGTGGCCGTCCTGCAGAAGCTCTACCTGTGCGTCAGCGTGGAGTTCCTCATGGCCGTGGCAGACTTCTTCCTGCAGGCTCTGCCGCAGACCTCGGCCCTGACCTCTAACAGGCCGCAGCTGAGACCGGCGGCGGAACCGCGAGCCGGCGCCAAGACCGGTAAGACCCAGAGACGCACACTCAGTGATGTAGACGAGAGAGAAATACTTTATTAAAAGCCCCCCGTCCCTCTGCAGCCGCCCCGGTCAGGACCCGTCTGCGTGCGGTGGTCGTGGACCCGGAGGCGGTGTTTGTGGCCAACCTGATGAAGGCCGACGCCCCCGCCCTGGTGGCCTCGTTCCAGTGCGACTTCACGCTCCAGGGCGAAGACGACGGGGCCCAGAACATGAAGGCCAACCTGAGAGAGCTGAAAGTCCTCGCCTGTCCGTTTATCCGCCAGGAGGAGGGCAGGGCCGTCACCACCGTAAGACCCCAACGCTGACCTTTCACATCGAAATGGCGAGCACGTCCTCACCGTGGGTGGGGCTCTGTCCGACAGGTGCTGAAGCCCTGCTCTGTTGTCCTGGCAACTAAAACCCAGCCCGACCAACCGCTGAGCGGCTCGGTGATGGTGGAGGAAGTCATCGTCAAGGTGCGTTGGCAGATTCGCTGCTGCTGAGGCGGCTGCCAGGGTCAAACTCACCGTGTGGCTCTCCGTCCAGATCTCTCCCTTCATCATCAACACCGTGATGACCATAACAGCCGCCATGACGCCGAGGCAGCCTGACGAGCAGAGCCCGGACGCGGCGGGCGCGGCCGACCTGTGGTCGGTCATGAACGTCTATGACGGTAACTACTGGTTCCTGGGGGTGGATCAGGCCACCGAGGTCACCGAGAGCTTCAGGGAGCACGACGGGCGCAACCAGGGCGAGAGCTTCGCCGCCGAGGTCAAGGTAGGACGGCCGCCTCCAGGTTGGCGAAACACGAAACTGAAAGGTCACGGCTGACGAGGTGTGTGTCCGCAGGTGGTGCAGGTGACCCTGGAGTCTGGGTTGGGCCATCAGACCGTCCCCCTGCTGCTGGCCGAATCCTCCTTCAGCGGATCGGCCAAAAACTGGTCGTCCCTGCTCAGACTGAACGCCAACATGACGCTGGAGGTGAGAACCGCCGCTCCATGGCGGAAAAATCTGCTGACTCACGATGACTGACGCGTCGTCTCTGCAGGTGAACTACTTCAACGAGATTCACGCCGTGTGGGAGCCTCTGATCGAACGGGTCGACGGCGGAAGTCGGAGGTGGAACCTGGAGCTGGAGGTAAAACTGTGTTTGTAGATAGAGCCGATCCCCGTTAGGCCAACGCCTCGTCCACTGACAGTGAGGATGATGAGGGTCTGTCGGTGTCTCTGCAGATGAAGAACAACCTGCTGCAGGACAGGAGTCCAGTTCATGGAGACGACTTTGTGATTCTTCCCGAGCCGCGGACGGCGATCAACATCTGCTCCAAAGACACGATGAACATCACCGTGTCCCAGAGCAGCCTCGGCGTCTTCCACAACCTCGCCAAGGTGCCGCATCCTCTTCACGCCGCTCAGCGTGAACCCGCAGGCCAAGTTTTAGTATCTTAATCTGTGGGTCGCTGCACCTCTGCTGTGTCTCCATCAGGCGTTCTCTGAGGGCACGGCCTCCACCTTCGACCCGTCTCTGAAGGAGAAGGCCCCCTTCACCATCAGGAACTGTCTGGGGATCCCGCTCATCGTGCAGCACAGCGCCACCCTCAGGCTGGTGGGCTCCTCGTCCGTGGGAAAGCTCCACGAGCTGTCGGTGGACCAGAGCGTGGACCTGGAGCACTCCGCCTTCCATCCGTCGTCGCGGGGGAAACTGTCGGCGCTGCAGCGGCAGGAGAGCTGCCTGTTCAACCTCACCATCGGTCAGCGCTCGTCACGTGACCTGCTCCCATGTGTCTAATGAACGCGTGTCTAATGAACCCGTGTCTGCTCAGTTCCCACCGGATACAGCGAGATCTCCAACATCGCCATGGACAAACCGGGACGCCGTCTCTACAACATCCGCGGCCCCATGCTGCAGGAGGCGGTGTCTGTGCTGCTGCAGATCGACGCCGCCGAGGGCAACAAGGTCATCACCATCCGCTCGCCGCTGCAGGTACGAATCCCAACCTCGGTCCACGGCGTCGGAGCCGCCGCACCGCGTCTTCTCACCGTCTCTTCTTTCAGATCAAAAATCACTTCTCGGTGCCGTTCACCGTCCTGAAGTACTGTCCAACGTCCCGCCGCCTGGAGAGCGTGGGACAGGCGGAGCCGGAGAGAGAGTTTCACGTCACCTTGGAAACCTACAGGTAGCGTCCGCCCATCGGCGGCCTTCGTTTTGTCGTTGCGCTAGCGTTGCCGTCTTAACCCCGTCCGCCCCCCAGGTGTCAGCTGTTTGTGCGTCCAGCGGGTTCGCTCGAAGGTCAGTACGGGCCGTCCTCCACCTGCGTGTCCTGGAAGGAGCAGGTGCACTGCAGCTCCGAGGTGCGCGCCCTGCTGCAGTGTCCTGCCACCGACGGCGGCCTGCTGCCGCTGATGGTCAGCACGCTGGCCGTCCCAGACGACCTGCGCCACATCGCCAGCCACGGAGAGGAGGACTGGGACCCCGCCTACATCATCCACCTCCACCCCGTGGTCACGCTGCGCAACCTGCTGCCCTACACGCTCCGCTACATGATGGAGGTAGGACGGAGCTTCACAGCCGGAGTCAACCCTCAGGTCAGGGGATCTAATGCGATCTCTCCTCTCAGAGCTCAGCCGACTCCTACGAGCTGCAGGAGGGCGGGACGTCCGACCTCCTGAACGCTCGTGTCTCCGGCGAGGTCATGTCTCTGGTGCTGATGAGGTATCAGGGCCGCGACTGGCACGGACACGTGCGCATCAAGCAGGAGATGCCCGAGTTCTTCGCCCTGTGCCTCACCTGCGAGACGGACACCAGCCTGACGGTGGACGTGAGCGTCCACGTGACCAGGACGAGCAGCCAGCTGCTGATGTCGCTGTTCAGCCCGTACTGGATCATCAACAAGACGTCCCGCGTGCTGCAGTACCGAGCGGAGGAGGTCAGCTTCAAGCACCCGGCGGACTTCAGAGACATCGTCCTCTTCTCCTTCAGGAAGAAGACCGTGTTCAGCAAGAGCAAGGTGAGACAGGTTCCTGCTCCTCAGAGGACGAACCAGAGCCTGAGCTCAGATCCACGTTAGACGATCGGATGATCCAAACTTCATCCCCTCAGGTCTCATAGACCGTCACGTGTCCTCGTGTCCAGCTGGACGTCCAGCCCACACTCACCCTGTCTTTGGTTGTCTCAGCTGCAGCTCTGCGTCTCCACCAGCTCCTGGTCCGATGGATTCTCTCTGGACACCGTGGGAAGTTACGGCTGCGTTCGATGTCCTGACCACAACATGGACTTTCTGGTAACTTCTGCTGAGCTTGTCCCGGCTTGTCTTTGTCCATTTGGTTGCTGGCGCTGGTTACTGATTGGTTACCGTGTGACAGGTGGGCGTCAGCATCCAGATGAGCAGCTTCAACCTGACGAGGATCGTCACCATGAGTCCGTTCTTCACGCTCGTCAACAAATCTTCTTACGAGCTGGAGGTGGGGGAGGTCCTCGCCTCGTCCACCAGGTGGCACTACATCTCCTCCACCGAGGTGAGTCCAGCCGGAGGCGGGATCATATGTTACCATGGTGACGTCAAACATGAGCTGTAAGTCGTAATGTCGTTGTTGTGTTGCAGTGCCTCCCTCTGTGGCCTGAGAACCCCTCGGGGAAGCTGTGCATCCGTGTGGTCGGATCTGAATCCACCTCCAAGTTATTCTTCTTCAACCGACAGGACAGTGGCACGCTGCTGAGCCTGGACATGGTCAGTTCCCCCTGAACCAATCACAGCCGTCGCTGTCTCCTCAGTGGTCAGTGTTACACGTGTGTGTGTGTGTGTGTTTCTTCAGTGTGGCGGGATCATCATGGACGTCAACATCTCTGATCACTCCACCGTCATCGGCTTCTCTGATTATTACGATGGCGCCGCTCCGGCCCTGATGCTCAACCACACACCCTGGGTCACCATCAGCTACAGGCAGAGGTCAGAGGTCAACACACATTTTATTCAGCAGTATGAAAGAATAAAGTCTCTTACGACGCCCTGTGTCTCCCTCAGCGGCTCGAAGGCGGTTCATGAGCTTAAGCCGGGTCAGGCGCGGCGCTTTGCGTGGGACGACCCGGCGGGCGTCCGGATGCTGAGCTGGAGCTGCATGGAGCACTCAGGAGAACTGGACCTGCTGAAGGTCTGAGTCCCGCCAGCGGTTTTACACCTGAACTGAATCGGGTCAGTTCCCTTTAACAGAAGGTCTGTGTCCCTCAGGACGAGGTGGGCCAGTTCTCCTACGACAGCCTGTCTCAGGTCCACTGGGTGTCCTTCCTGGACGGACGCCAGCGGGTGGTGCTGTTCACCGAGGACGTCGCTGTGGTGACAAAAGCTCGCCAGGCCGAGGAGCTGGAACAGTTCCAACAGGAAGTGAAGGTGTCGCTGCAGAACCTGGGACTGTCGCTCGTCAACAACAGCAGTCACCAGGAGATCGCCTACATCGGCATCACCAGGTAAACCAGCCTGTCAGTGGGCGGGGCCCCGCAGACCCGTCGTTGTTGTTGACGACGCTCCTCTGGTGTCGTGCAGCTCCGGTGTTGTTTGGGAAATGAAGCCGAAGAATCGCTGGAAACCGTTCAGTCAGAAAAACATCAACCTGCTGGAGAAGACGTACCAGAGTCAGCTGGGCAAGAAGACGGAGGCAGGCTGGGTCCGACTGGAGGGCAACCTGGAGGTGGTGTGACCCTGCACGCATGTAGCCCGCCTTTAGTCCGATGAGCTGACGGAGTCCTGTGATGTCACTCGTTGCCAGGTGAATCTCAGCGGAGCCATCATGATGATGCGTCAGCCGGTTTCCTGTCCGGTGAGGAGGAACTTCCTGTCCGGGATCCAGGTGGAGTTCAAACAGTCGCTGCATCAGCGGTGCCTGAGAGCTCAGCTGCACCGGTTACAGGTACGCATGCACACGCACGCACGCACACACACACGCACGCACACACGCACGCACGCACACACACACACACACACACACACACACACACACACACACACACACACACACACACACACAGGCCACATTCTGTGTGTGTGTGTGTTCAGGTGGATAATCAGCTCCCAGGCGCCATCTTCCCGATCGTCTTTCATCCAGTTCCTCCTCCCAAATCCATCGCTCTGGACTCAGGTGAGCAAACATCATCTTCAGATTATTATTATTTGAGACTTCCAGAGATTCTAACCTTGATTTTAATCTCTCCGTGTTTTATCGTCATTTGATGAAAAACAATAACATAGATTTAACATCACATAACCAAAATAATTCATAATAATTATCTTTGATTTTGAAAAATCCAGTTATGGACTCTGTGAATTCCAAATGATTTTAAAATCACAACACAAAAAATAAATCCTCCAAAAGAGTTTAAACTGAAGCAACAAGATTGATCCACAGGTTTAATAAAATCATGTGTGAGGTCAGAGGTCAGAGGTCAGTCGGCTGAGTCTCTTCATTCTTTCGTCTCAGAACCGAAGCCGTTCATCGACGTGTCCATCATCACCCGGTTCAACCAGCACAGCAGCGTCATGCAGATCAAGTGAGTGTTTGACCACAGGGGCGCTGGTTCCGTCCCGAAGCGTTGAACTAATAACTGTCTCTGACCACCTGAAAACGGAATGGCCGTCGGTCGTGACTGTCGTGTTCTTCAGGTACTTCATGGCTCTGGTTCAGGAGATGGCCGTGAAGCTGGATCAGGGTTTCCTGGGAGCCATCTTGGCTGTGTTTGCTCCGGTCGCTGACCCGCAGGCCAACAGGCAGAAGGTAGGTTGCCGGTTCAACGGCCAGACACACGGGGAGGTTCTGATCGGGAGGTTCTGATCAGCGTTTGCGTTTCAGTCGCGGCTCATCGACAGAGACCTGCAGCTGCTGCAGGCCGAGCTGATGGAGGCGTCGCTCAGTGACACGTCAAGCCTGAGCTTCTTCGAACATTTCCACATCTCGCCCATCAAGGTGAAGCTCCGCCTCCTCCTGCTGTCCAGCCTCTGCCTGGCTCAGCTGCTTGACGCCCGTTCGCTCCTGTTTCAGCTCCACCTCAGTCTGTCTCTGGGCTCCAGCGGCGACGACGTCTCCCAGGAACCAGCAGCTGTTCAGTCTCTTAACCTGTTGTTGAAAAGTCTCGGAGCTTCGCTGACGGACGTGGACGACCTCATCTTCAAGTGAGACACCTTTTGTTTACGGTCCTATCTTATAAATATAACCCAATACAAACACGTGTGACGACCAGACTTCCTGCCTGGTGATGCGCCGTTTGCTGATTGGTCGTCTCTCTCTCTCTGACAGACTGGCGTTCTTCGAGGTGAAGTTTCAGTTCTACCGCCGAGAGAAGCTGATGTGGGCCGTGGTGCGACACTACAGCGAACAGGTGACGTCACTTCCTCCTCGCTCGTCCGTAGAAGCTCACTCACCCCCCCCCCCCCCCCCCCCCCCCCCCCCCAGGGCCGCCCCCCCCCCCCCACCCCCCCTGGAGTCGGCCTCTCTGTGGCGCTCTTCTTTCAATCATGTTTTTTTTTCTGGCTGCAGTTCCTGAGGCAGATGTACGTTCTGGTCCTGGGTCTGGACGTCTTGGGAAATCCGTTTGGACTGATCCGAGGTCTGTCTGAGGGAGTGGAGGCCTTCTTCTACGAACCCTTCCAGGTAAACTGAAGCTGTCAGAATCAGGACGTGTGCGTATCCATGTTGTTTTGTAACACGCGTGTAATGTGGGCGTGGCTCAGGGAGCTGTTCAGGGCCCCGAGGAGTTTGCTGAAGGTTTCGTGATCGGCGTCCGCAGCCTGTTGGGTCACACTGTTGGTGAGAAACTGAACATGGACCAAAATGAAAAGAGGAGGAGTCGCCGTGTTTGTTCACGTGAACCGCCTGTCTCCTGGCGTCCTGCAGGGGGAGCCGCCGGGATGGTGTCCAGGATCACGGGCTCTGTGGGTAAAGGTCTGGCCGCCATCACGATGGACAAAGAGTATCAGCAGAAGCGGCGAGAGGAGATGAACCGACCGCCCAAAGACTTCGGAGAGAGTCTGGCCAAAGGAGGGAAAGGCCTGTTGAAGGTAACCAGGTCGTTCAGCAGTGATGTCATCGCCAGTCAGCAGCTCATTGGCCCATGAGGCTCAGTAACCAGCGATCTCTCCGCAGGGGGTGGTGGGTGGAGTCACAGGCATCGTCACCAAACCTGTGGAAGGTAAAAGTCTCTCAAAGTTTTAAAACCAAACTTTGTAGAAACTGTCTTTTACACACAAGCCCTGCGTCTGAACTCTGACCTCCTGTGGTGTCATGTGACTGCTCAGGGGCGAAGAAGGAGGGCGCGGCCGGCTTCTTCAAAGGAATCGGTAAAGGCCTGGTGGGCGTGGTCGCCCGGCCAACCGGCGGCATCGTGGACATGGCGAGCAGCACCTTCCAGGGCATCCAGAGGTACGGCGGCGTTCCCCTCTGACCTTTTCTGACCTCGGTGTTGTTTGTTCTCTCTGTTCTTCTGTTCACTAATTTTCACATTTTCTCGTTTTTGTTTTCTGTCTCTTGTCTCGTCCCGTTTCGTCTTGTGCTGTTTGTTTTGAGTATTTTTACATGAAACGTGTTCAAGCTCAGCTCCTTCACTTCCTGTTTGACGTTGTGACCATTTCAATTTCAAAGATATATTTAAGTTCTATAGCTGGGAGCGGGCATCTGACGTTGACTCTGATTGGCGGATGATGTGGCGAGCTAAAGGAGGCGAGCTTTAACCGCCATCTTTAAATGTTTGCATGTTGTTGTGCAGCGGACAGATGGTGAGTTTGTGCATTGTGCCGAAAGTACGTTTCATACATCGTTTACCGGCTCATGTCACTTCCTCCTCTAACGATGCCTCAAGCCCCGCCCCCTGTAAGCCCCGCCCCAGCCTGTTGCAGCATCATGAGTCAGGAGGCCACGCCTCTGAGGAGAGTCGCCATCCCCGCTTCACTCCCTGAGTCATGTTTTCCACAAACGACCAATCAGCTCATGATGTCATCACCTGATGAGCTTACCCACAATCCCCTGTGCATCGCCTGTCCTCTCCTCAGGGATCGGCTGATTGGCTGATTGAATGATCACATGGTTCTGCTGAGTTTGGTTGAAACTAAACATTCGGAGAAACCCCAGCGTTTGTTTGTTTATTGAAACTGCTTGGCTTCTAAATTCTACTGAACGACAAGTAAATATTTACAAATTTAGATTCAAAAACATATAAAATGTTGATTTATAATGAACACTTCTGTTTATGTTTGTATGCATGTGTCATGTGGAGGGCATTGAAACAAATATTTGTAGGAACATCATTATCAGTAAATATGTAAATAATGAGTCTTTAAAGTATTCTAAATGCAGTATCTGTACTCTAATACACACAGAGAAGTACTTACATAATTGGTATTTAGTCAGAGAACTCGGATGCACATCGGCTCGACCACCTGCCTGTTCCCAAATCTCCCAGCAGCCTCAGTGGTCCATCTGTCATGTGACTCATCGTCAGTTCATGATAACCTGTTGAACGTTATGTTTCATGCCGTCACTGTAGAGGTCACCAGAGGTGAGACACGTGCACGCGTGAGGCTGCGTCGGCTCTAACCTGTTCAACTGAGTCTGATGCTGTGTGTGTGTGTGTGTGTGTGTGTGTGTGTGTGTGTGTAGGGTGGCAGAGTCCACAGAGGAGGTGACCAGACTTCGTCCGGTGCGTCTGATCCGTGAGGACGGGATCATTCGACCGTACGACCTGACGGAGTCTCAGGGTTTTGATCTCTTCCAGGTTTGATCACTTTTCACTTTTTTTTTAAACACCATGATGTCACTTCCTGTCTTCTCTTAAACGAAAGCCTGTCATGAACCATTTGTCACAGTATGATATTTATAACACGTGTCAATAACAGTATTGTGTAGTATTAATATCCGCCATCATCATGTCTGTGGAGTTTTTAAAAATCTCTCTGTCAATAATTTTTCATTTATTTACTAATTTGAGTTTTATTCTTTTTTCCTCTTTTCTTCTTCTTCGGTTCTTCTTCTTCTTCTTCTCCTTCCTGTTTGTGTCTCATGCAGCCGGAGGAGGAATGAACAGGGTTTGAATTGAGCAACTTTATCGTTCATGAGTTTTTAAACATTATTAATCATTGGGTTAATTTCTCACTCATGTGTAAATATGGTTGTATAAATACCAATCCTCGAATATGTTCAAACTAATCTCTCCTCATTTTTTACTCAGTTTTTACACAAAAGGTTTCACTATTCTTTTTATTCATAAATTATATTTTGAAAATAGAAACTTGGGGTGATTTAATTTGAACCTGTGTTAAATATTTCTCCTGTAGATCGCTGTGATATTTTTATATACATCAGATTAAAGTCCATCCCTCAGATATATATATATAAATATAAATATATCCTATTAGCTACTATGTGATATTACAAACTATATGATGTACTTTCTAATACCATATTAATGTAATATTATGAGCTGTTTAGTATTTTATCAGATCCTTTATAATCTGTGTTCTATCTTTAATAATTCCGTGTTGTGTTCGTCTGTGTCTGATATTACTCTGCATGACCTCTGACCTCTGACTCTTATTTCTGTTAAACTATGTGTGTGTGTGAGATCTGACTGTTCAAACTTCAGATGGAATAAAACTTCTCTCTCTCTCTCTTTCTTCGGAGCTTCTCTTCACAGCTGTGATTATTTAATGAGAGCGATTATAACATAAACAATTTAAAAATCATCATTAGTGAATGAAAGTAATTCATTTGGATCCTTGTCATTATCACATTTGAACTTGTGTTAATTAACGATCATCTTTAACTAACAGTAACTAGCTGTCTCAAATGAACTAACCCTGACTAGCACTAAGTCACTCTGCCTTACATTGGTTGACTCTAGCAGCGTTAGTTGGGTCCAGTTGCAGCCTCAGATGAAATAAACACATCAACTGTTTGTTTCCAGCGTTCTCAAATCAAGCAGCTGGACGGTGAGGTCTTCAGACGCCACTGTCTCTATCCTGGACACAGGAAGACAAACATCATCATCACCAACAGGTACGGGCCTCCACAATAAAAGCCTCGCGGACACTTTTGCGCCGCTGTCGCTTCACTGCTTCCTTTGTGCCGCTGTGCAGGCGGGTGCTCTGCGTGAAGGAGATCGACTTCGTGGGCCATTTTAACAAAGAGTGGGAGTGTCTGTTTGAGAACTTCTACCGTCCGCCGGCCGTGACGGGATCTGAGCTGAGCATCTACTGCAAGGTACCCAACAGAACTCTGAATAGAATCGAACCTTTTATTCTGCCCGTGGGGGAAACTCACGGGGGGTTCCATAAGATAAAAATGTGTGTGTGTGTGTGTGCGTCAGGAGCAGCAGAAGATAAAGTTGCCAAAGAGAGATGAGGACCCTGTGAGGAGAATCCAGCTCAAAGACGCCAGCGCTGCTCAGGTACTTTGTTTATTCTTGCGTTGTTGTTTCTGTTTGTGGCGGCACGCTGACTTGGTTGCCGTGGTTACGCACAGGCGCTGCAGGAGGCCATATCAGACGCCCAGGCGGCGCAGCAGCAGCACCGGATGGTCAGGCAGAAATCACAGCGTTTCCTGAAACTGGACCACAAACAGTGAGGTCACTTCCTGTCAGGAGGTTGAGAGCTGTGCCTTTGAGAGGACAAATCCAAGCTGACTTCCTGTTTACACACCTGGAACCGTCCAATCACAGCTGCACTTTACTCACGGATGTCAAGTTTAGTTAAAGCGTATTTAGGGTTTGCTCAACGAGGAAATGAAGGGCGGGGTGTTCATTAAAGTTCATAGTATTCATGGGTGTTGGATCAAATATAAAATGTATTCATTATATTATCTGTGGGCATCAAAGGCGGGTTTTTTATTTTATTTTAAAGAGACAGTTTGTGGGTGTGGTTTTTTTTTTGGTCCCTGCCGTTCGCCTGCAGGTGGCGCCATCACGTGTTTAGGATGAAGACATATGACGCGTTGCACTAAGAATCATTGTGGAGAATCAGTTTGACTCGTTTACAAACTGTTTGATTTTGTTTTGATAAAGACGCTTGTTAACGTTCCTGTACGAGTGAACTTTGTGATCAGAGTGAGACGTCACCGGCTGCTGTTTCTAGACCAGCTCAGACCAGCAGGAGGCAGCAAACTGCAGCTCTGACACACACACACACACACACACACACACAGAGGTTGATGTGTGTAACAGCTGGTTTCAACACACACTCTGCCGGCCGTCGTCATGGCAACAGTGAAAACAGGATCAAGGTGAGGGAGATGATTTCCAGATGTCGCTGGCTTCGGCCGTCTCCCGATTGGTCGGTTCTCCGGCTGAAGTGTGATCTCATTGGATGTGGTTGCTGAGAGTGAACTGACCCTGAGTCAGTTCAGACTCTGCTCTGACTGCTTGGCCCAGTGCACCATGGGAAGTTTTCCCTCAGTGTTCCCTCTTCAGACCAGCTCCTGTCGTCATGGGAACATCTGGAACAGGTCGTTCAAAAAGAGAAACTGATCCCAGGTCAGTTTATAGTACACAAAGTAATACAGTATGTGTAGTTCTCAGATAGTAATAATACACGCGACGTCACGTGTGTCCAGAAAAACATCATCAGTGGTTTCCAAATTAAAAGTTGATCCTCCAAAATAAAAGCGGTCGCACACCAGACGCTTCCTGTCTGCTGGGTCGTTGTGGCAACCGGGTGACCTTTGACCCCAGGGCTGAGTGAAGTTTCCTCGGCTCATTAAGGGATGCTTGAGTTCAGTCAAGTTTTACTAACTTTACTAAGTAATGAGAGCCAGTTACAAACTGTTTACCAACAGTTTGTAAACATTAGCCCCGCGCCCAGGGCCCCTGATGCATCATGGTCCGATCTCACTCTGACAGGAGAACGTGACCATGTCATCGTGTGACCAGCTGAGGGTCAGGAGAGGTCGAGGTCGTGCGACAGGTGGAGCCTGGAATCGCCGCCGCGGCTCCGTGAGAAACCTCGCCAGCAGATAACTGGCGCCCTGAGACCGGGGACGTTATCCATGTCCGTCCACAGGTTTCAAGGACGTCCAGTGAGACGGATTTGGACCGAGACAGAACCTGCAGTGAGCCGAGCGGGACGTTGCTGTATCGACCAATGGGATGCAGCTCCGCCCTTGCGACAGGTGGAGCCTGGAATCGCCGCCTCGGCTCCGTGAGAAACCTCGCCAGCAGATAACTGGCGCCCTGAGACCGGGGACGTTATCCATGTCCGTCCACAGGTTTCAAGGACGTCCAGTGAGACGGATTCGGACCGAGACAGAACCTGCAGTGAGCCGAGCGGGACGTTGCTGTATCGACCAATGGGATGCAGCTCCGCCCTCTGCCTCAGATAACAGCTGCTCGCCGGCGTCTCATCCTGTCGTCACGGAAACGCTCCATGATATCCATGACAGCAGATTGATGACGTCCTGTTCCTGCGCTGCTCCGACAGGAAGTGAAGATCCGTCACGTCCCTGAAGGTCGAGATCATGTGACTCTCACCTCGCGAGTGAAGGTCAGTTCATTTCTTCTGTTCCAGGTGAAAATATTTAAGAGAGGAATTAAATCTGAACTCTTCTTCTCTTGGACGTTTTCTCCTCGTCAGCTTCTGAATTCAGCCGCTGCCACGTCTCAGTGGTTCGTGGGTAACCATAGCTCAGCGACCACTAACCACCACCCTGTCCCCGTCCTGCTGGTGTGACCTCTCCACTACCTCGCTGTGTTTACACGTTTCCTGTCAACGCCAGGGGGCGTGGCTTTCTTGATGCCGTACATTTTCACACGGAGACAAATTCACAGCATCTTTCCAGATGAGATTTGTCTCAGACTGATGATGTCATAGTGATGTCACTGAACGATCTAAAGTCCTCTGTTCCATTATTAATTATTGCTGAGATGTTGTGACGTCGTCCATTCGTCTTTTGTCAGGTGAAGCTGCGCCACATGTTTCCTGTTAGACTAGACAGAACGATTTCAAAATAAAATCAATCTTCTCAATGAGCCATAGAAAATATCTCCCGTCGTCACGGAGACAGGATTGAAGAATCATTCTTGGAAATATCGGGATCACAATGAGATGTGAGTGATGAACAATGAGTCAGTTTTTCTTCTGTTGTTTCCAGAGTGTAGAGTCTCCAGGCTGATCTCAGGTCAGAGCTGCATAAAGTTTAACAGCAGCTCCGACTCCCTGTTTGTTCTCTGCTGGAGGTTCAGCTCATTAAACCTGGATCGGATCCAGGATCAGATCCAGGATCAGACACTGACCTGGAAGCTTTTAATATCAGAATTCACAGTTGGAGAGAGAAACACAACATACGAGGCTTCTCCTCCTCCTCCTCCTCCTCCTCCTCCTTGAAGAAGAGCAGCCGCTGACACCTGATCCAGTGATCCGCTCGGGGATCGGTCAGGGTGTGGTCATGTGACTTGGCCTCAGCTCCATCACCACGGTGGCACTGATTGGTTCTGTTTGTTTGGACCCAGGCCGGACTGAGCTGAGCGTCGCTGCTGCAGTCGACTCACTTGGCTCGGACCCGTCTGGCTCCGAGTCCTGAGTGGATTTATAATGTGGTAAAACACGGGGGGGCGGGGGTGGGGGGTAATGACTTCCAGCTGCTGAGGCCGAGCACAGGAGGACGTTTGATTTCTACGCATTCAGAACCAGAACACGTGACCCGCTCGCGTCACCGTGTGGAGCGGTCCACTCCTCACCTGAGACCCCCCACGGGTGCCGCGCGTGGTTCGGACCTGCCCTCTTCAGAATAAAAGTCACATTGACTTACAAAAAGTTTCCTCCTTTCTCTCACATCGTTACTGGTGCAGCGATCCTGGCCCAGCTGGTTCCTCCTGGTGTGAGGAAGATGAGGGTGATGAAGATGACTTGCTCTGAACTCTTTTCAGAGTTTCTTCTGTGGAAAGAAAAGATGGAGTAAAGTAAACAAAGGGAGGGAGAGGTGGGGGAGGGGGAGTGGAAAAAAGAGTGAGGGTTAACGGGGCCTCCAGGTATGCCCCCCCCCCCCCCCCCCCCCCCCCCCCCCCCCCCCCATGAAGCTGTTTGTGTTAAAGTGAAGCTTCAGCTGAACAGAGATAAACACAGGAATCAGACTCTGGAGACCCAGAGACACAGACCTGACCCACAGACCTGATCCACAGACCCAGAGACACAGACCTGATCCACAGACCTGATCCACAGACCTGATCCACAGACCCAGAGACACAGACCTGACCCACAGACCTGATCCACAGACCCAGAGACACAGACCTGATCCACAGACCCAGAGACACAGACCTGACCCACAGACCTGACCCACAGACCCAGAGACACAGACCTGACCCACAGACCTGATCCACAGACCCAGAGACACAGACCTGATCCACAGACCCAGAGACACAGACCTGATCCACAGACCTGACCCACAGACCCAGAGACACAGATCTGACCCACAGACCCAGAGACACAGACCTGATCCACAGACCTGATCCACAGACCCAGAGACACAGGGACACATCTGTCCCTCTGATGTCTGTCTGTTATTTGGGGGCGTGTCATGAATGAGTTTATTCAGTCACATTTGAATGACCTCTGACCTCTGACCTCTGACCTGTGACCGGCTTGGATCGTATCAAAATAAAAGCCTTCAGAGGCACGGACCCTCTCAGGGCGTCTGTGTTTTACGACGGCTGTTAAAAACCGATCAGCACACGCTCATTGGTCCCTGAGGTGATCAGCTGATCCGGCGATGTGATACCTCGCCAGGTGATCGCCTGCAGGCCGCCAGAGGGGGAGGGGCTATTATCAGCTGATGGTAAGTGATCAGTTTATGAGGCTGTAGATTGAATCTGTTGCTCAGAGGCACTGTGGCAGAGGCCGCCGCCCACCTTCCATCAACACGTGGAAACAAAAACAACACGTCATCGTCCCCGTGTTTCAAGCGTTTCCATAGAAAAGATCGTCGTTTGGTTCCTCTGCAGATCCTTTCAAAGGGAGCTTGTCACATGAGGAGCGCCGTGAGTTTGATTCAACACGGTGGATCAGAGTGTGTGTGTGTGTGTGTGTGTGATAAACTGTTTTTACGCCGAATGAGACGCTGCCATTAAAACAGCAGCTTCTTTGAAAACTGCCTCATAAAGTGCAAACAGTGAAACAGCCAGCATGAGGGAAGAGATGCATTCTGGGTGGTCCGTCTCCTCACAGGGAGGAAGGTGGGGCTGGGGGGGCTGGGGGGGCTGGGGGGGGGGGGGGGCTGGGGGGGGGGGCGATAAGAGAGTTTCCACTGTTTCACTCTGACGCTCTTATTGTGAAAATAAACCTCACTTTCCTAACCTGTTTTCTTCAGGTTTAGATTTTATTCTGAAAAGACGGATTGAATGATTCTTCACGGCCAGAATCACTGGAGTCGTACAGGTGCATTCTGGGTAATGTAGGCCATGATGAATCTGCTTCCAGCTTCAATTTGTCTCAATAATAAAACCATTAGTAAAATTCTTATCGCTGCTGCGGTTGTGGGGCCCCGAGGGTCTGTGGGGCCCCGAGGGTCTGTGGGGCCCCTGCTGGAGCCTCCACACTTCATGTAAATCAGGCCCTGAACATTTGTCAGATTTCACTGTGGAAGAAAAACAGAATTTACATCAAGGTCAAAGAATTTGTGATTTAATGCTCCACCCAGTGGAAATGTCCAGTGACACAAATCAAACACACCCAGAGAACAACAGGCTTCCAGAGAAGAGTTTGTTATCGTCGTGTGTGTGTGTGTGTGTGTGTGTGAGAGAGACTGGTTATTTTAAGAGAAGCTGATATGAAACATCCTTTAACTCCAGGAAGTTTCCAGTGGAGGTGAAAAGTCACGGAGCAGAAACTGAGACGAAGTTTAATCATCTTTGGTTCATGAGTACTTTTACTCACTCTGAGGTACTGCTGCAGGTACAGTTACTCTGAGGTACTGATTCATTTATCAGAGTCAAGTTAAAACATGAAGTTTCTTCGGCTTCAGTTTGTAAATGTAAAAACACTTTTATTGTTTTTCATGTGAGAGAAAAAAAAACTCAAGAATCTTTCGATATTTTTCAAACATAAAGAGAAAACAAAGTGTAAAAGTTTTTAAATTCTTGATTTATTTTATGTTTCTGATTTCCTGTTGTCCTTCACTGTGTCTCTCGTGTCCAACACTGTCCATGTCCCCGTGAGGACAGACATCACTGAACAGACCTGGGACAAACGACGGGACCAGGTCCAGGACCAGGTCCAAGTCCAGGTCCTCGTGCTGCAGGTGAGGCTGCAGACGCGCACGTGTCTGGTTTCTCCTGTGGGAGGGGCGGGGACAGTTCGGGATGGGGGGGGGGGGGGGGGATGAAGAGGGGGAGCAGCTGGGGGGGGGGGGGGGGGGGGGGGGGGGGGGGGGGGGGTGATGAAGAGGAGGAGCAGCTGCTTCAATCTGTCGCAACGTTTTCTTTGTTTCACATGAAAAGTTGCGATGAACAAACTCTGACCGACTCCAGCCGAACCAAGCGGACTGAAGCGGGCCGAACCGGATCACAGAGGGATTCAAGCGGGTTTAGGGCGCAGCGGAGGAGCCGCGGGACTCGAACCGGAGCAGTTGGAGTCTGGACCAGGATCCGGGTCATGGCCCATTAGAACCGGACCGGGCGGGACGGGTCCGGGCTCATGGGGATGAGAGGCTCGATCGCAGTGTTGCTTGTGTGTTGATCGTTCGTTGACCCGCGGGATGGCCGCGCTCCCGCTGCTGCTGCTCGCGCTCTGGACCTGCGGCCACGCCAAGGGCGCGTTCCCGCTGCGACCTTCATACAGCCTGTACACCGGCGGGCACGCGCACGGAGGCCGCGCAGCCAGCAGACACAGGTAGGATGACACGTGCACGGAAAGGATGATGGTGGTGATGGAGGAGGAAGAGGAGGAGGAGGTGGTGACGTCACCCCAGATGTTCTTTTTTTCCAGACAGATGTTTTATTGTGAAAGAGAAGAAGAAGGAGTTTTTCAAAGTTGCCGGTTTGAATCCCGGAGGATTCGTGCGCCACACTCGGAGGACGTCACCGTGACGTCACCGTGGCTGAGTCCACTCTGTCGTTACCATGGTTACGAGCTGTCATCAGCTCAGGAGTCGTTGATCTGAACCAGAACTTTCTCAGTCGGACTGAACTCCCATCAGCCCCTTAAAGGTGCAGTGTGCAGAGCTCAGTGACCCCTAGTGGAGGAGTGTCGTGTTACAGCTGACCCCCCCCCCCCCCCCCCCCCCCCCCCCCACCCCCCCCCCCCCCCCCCACAGAGACATACCTGTGGTAGGTTCCGACTTCGTAGAACCTCAGTTTATTTTGTCCAGTCTGAGCTGCTGTAAAAAACATGGCTGCCTCCAGAGCGGGCCGTCCCCTGGAGGACATATGAGGAACTTCAATACAGAGTATTTACCTATAACGTCCAGTCAGCCTTAAGTATCTTCGCCTCACTCCTTCTTCTCCGCCGTCTGTTCCTCCGAGGAACGCCGTCTGGTTTTTCCATCTCTGCAAACGAGCCAATCACAGTCCATCGTTCATTTAGAACAAACGTTTGGATCGTGTTGGTAAACTGCTGGTCCTGGTCCTGACTAAATATATAACTGATGTCATAATAATGTTGACGTTCGGTTTAATGGTCAAAGTTGGAGGTCATAGATGTATTATTGGAATATAAATATAAACATATATTATTTCACATTATCCTGGTTTAACCAGTTCACTCAGACTCATCTTCTACACGATGAACTCCTGTGTCCTTCTAACTTCATAATGTGTTTCTATATCACACATTTATTTGAATTTGCTTTGTTCATCCTGAGTCACTGAACTCAACACAAACGTTCGTATGAACTCAGACAAACAGGAGGTCAGGGGTTCAATCACAAACGGATTAATGTCTTTGAGGTTCAATCATTTTCAGACAAGTTGACGTCTGTGTTGGTCCCTGAATCTGTCCACGTGACCTCAGCGTGAGTGTGTGAGTGTGTGTGTGTGTGGGAGTGTGCGTGTTTGTGTCACTCACACAAACACAAACACAGTGAAGTCAGCGATTTCATCATCAAAAACGCCTAAATGACTCATTTCCTGTAAAGAGAGTGACATCACGCTGTGTGTGTCTGTGTCCTTCTGTCTCTGTGAGGACCCGTACAGTCCAGATGTCCTCACAGAGACAGACGATGACGACGACGAAGCTCTGAAACGTTTGAGAACGCAAATGTGAGGTCGAGTGTTTCTCTCTTCAGCGTGTGGAGGTCAAAGGTCAGGGCTGGCCCTGATACTGAGGGTGAGGACGTGACGGGGACATGAAAAGAGAAAATCCCATGTCTGCAGTTTGTCCACGTGGTTCACGACTGATTTAGAACAAGAGGAAAAACATCTGCTGTAAATTCAACAGATTTTATCTGAACCTCAGATTTAAAGTTCAAACCTCTGCATCGCCTCCATCACACTGAAGCATCTGGACTTTAAATCCAAATGTGGAATTTGAACGTAGCGTCGAACCATTAAAACCAGTTAAATTCCTGCTTGTTGTTCAGGATTCCAGAGAATTTTAAACGTAACTTAATTATTACCGACTCACTGATGACATCACCACCACGCGCTGAACATTTCCTGAGGTTTCTACCCACAATGCCTCTCACACATTAACAACTGTGTGTCCGTGTGTGTGTGTGACGCAGGAACTGGTGTTCGTTCGTGGTGACAAAGACGGTGAGTTGCGTCGTGGAGGACGGCGTGGAGACGTATGTGAAACCTGATTATCATCCCTGCAGCTGGGGGAGCGGCCAGTGCAGCCGAGTGGTGGTGTGAGTACACACACACACACACACACACACACACATGCTGGAATGTTGGTGTATGGTGACCTCACAGTTTTCCAATCACGCTTCAGTTGTTTGCGCTCGCAGCTGTGCTCTGGGGCGGGGGGGTGTCGTGTCGGTGCAGCGCCGCCGTCAGGCCGTAGCCTGCTGCAGCTCCTCCTCCCAGTGGCCCCGCAGCCCCACACATGGATTCAATCAGCTTTTACTTTCAGTTTTAAGACGTCCTGATTGGCCGAGAGCCGCTCGCCAGCATATTTGTGGTGGACTGAGGGAGAGGAGAAGCGAGTTTTCCTGAGCTCAGATCAGAAAAATCCTCCCATCTGTGTGATGTCACTGCAGGTTTCTTTGAACTTCCTGTTTATGCCGCTGGAACCAAAACATCTGTCATACAGTGATGTCACAGGGCCGGGCGGCGGGCGGTGATTGGACGTCACCTCAGCAGGTTCCATTTTTCTCTTGGCCATTGAAGCCCCGACGTGTCTCCTCAGGTACCGGACCTACATGAGGCCGCGCTACAAGGTGGCCTACAAGATGGTGACGCAGATGGAGTGGAAGTGTTGCCATGGTTACAGCGGAGAGGACTGCTCCACTGGTCCAGCAGGGGGAGCCGGACCCCAGGGCTCCATCAACAGACCACAGCCCCGACCTGAACATGGAGGAGGGACAAGCGCCGGAGGAGGAGGAGGAGGTGGAGGTTCAGGACCAGGACAGAGCGGAGGACACGGTGGTGGGTGGAGTCATAACGTTAAGGTTTAGACTCGTTTATAAGCACGGGGTCGTCAAAACACTTTAAACATTTAAAAGTTTTGTCTGACTGGACATTATTATTGGCTCCAGAATCTTTTGTTCTCAGTCCGAGTCTCAACAGCAGGATCATGTGACCTGTGCTGACCTCTACTGGTGACCTCTGTGAACTGCTCCTTTTTATTTCTGAAGGAAACGTGGAGAGTGACAAGGTGAGGCAGCTGGAGGAGAAGATCCAGAGTCTGACCAGGATCGTCCAGGACCTGCAGTCCACCGGTGGAGGAGGAGGAGGAGGAGGTGGAGGAGGAGCAGGAGGAGGCTCGTCAGGAGGGAGAAACCCAGCCGATGCTGCGCAGCCGGAGATTAAAGAGACAATTCACAGTATCCAGACCAAACTGGACCAACTGGACAACCGAACACAGGTGTGTATGTGTGGTGGTGGTGGTGGTGGGGGGGTCCAGATCCTCAGAACCGGTTCGTGTGTTTGTGCTGATGTCGGCTCTCTCTCCTCCGACAGGCTCACGATAAAACTCTGGTCAGCATCAACAACCACCTGGTGAACGGGAAAGGAAACAACCTGGACGGAGGTTTGTCTGGAGGCGGAGTCAGCGGCGGGAAGCTGAACTCGCTGAAGGAGGAGATCCTGAGGGAACTGGAGACCCGGGTGTCGCTGTCCTGCTCCTCCTGTCAGGTACCAGGAGAACCTCAGGGAGCCGATCACAGGAACTGCAGCCATGGAGTGACATTCATGAGCAGACACTCAGACTGACCGACAGATGGATGGATGGATGGATGGATGGATATGTTGATGGATGGATTGATGTGTTGATGGATGGATGTGTTGATGGATGGATGGATATGTTGATGGATGGATGGATGTGTTGATGGATGGATGGATGGATGGATGTGTTGATGGATGGATGGATGGATGGATGTGTTGATGGATGGATGGATGGATGTGTTGATGGATGATGGATGGATGGATGTGTTGATGGATGATGGATGGATGGATGTGTTGATGGATAGATGGATGGATGGATGTGTTGATGGATGGATGGATGTGTTGATGGATGGATGGATATGTTGATGGATGGATGGATGTGTTGATGGATGGATGATGGATGGATGGATGTGTTGATGGATGATGGATGGATGGATGGATGGAT
>JAFBJW010000365.1:5791288-5929226 GCA_016785235.1 Pseudorhombus dupliciocellatus
GATGGATGGATGGATGTGTTGATGGATGGATGGATGGATAAATTCGTTGATGGATGATGGTTGGATGGTTGTGTTGATGGATGATGGTTGGATGAATGTGTTGATGGATGGATGTGTTGATGGATGGATGGATGGATAAATGCGTTGATGGATGATGGATGGATGGATGTGTTGATGGATGGATAGATGGATGGATGTGTGATGGATGGATGGATGTGTTGATGGATGGATAAATTCGTTGATGGATGATGGATGGATGGTTGTGTTGATGGATGATGGTTGGATGAATGTGTTGATGGATAGATGGATGGATGGATGTGTTGATGGATGGATGGATGGATAAATGCGTTGATGGATGATGGTTGGATGGTTGTGTTGATGGATGATGGTTGGATGGATGGATGGTTGGATGCCTCGATGGATGGCTGATGGTAAATTCTCTGCTGTGTGTTTTCCAGGCCGGCGTGGAGGATCTGCGTCGACAGCAGCTGGAGGATCGGGAGCGGATCCGAGCTCTGGAGAAGCAGCTGAACGTCATGGACGTGCGTTACGCCCAGGGACTGGACGCGCTGCGGCGGGACGTGGCCCGTTTGCAGGGGTGCTGCGGCACCGTCAGCGACCTCCAAGACCGCGTCGCCGACGCCGAGCGGAAGATCAGCTCGGCCTCGGAGAACTTCGACCTCCTGCAGAACCGCCTGGATCAGACGCTCGGCGGCGCCGGAGGCAGCGGAGGTCAGAACTCCGGGAGCCGCGGAGGAGGGTCCGGCGGACGTGGGAGAGACACTTTGGTGACTGAGGACACGTTGGACAGTCGCCTCAGAGACGTGGAGCGGCGGGTGAACAGCACGGTGCAGCAGACCGAGCAGAGCTGCTCGTACCTGGAGAACGACCTGAAAGACTACGTCCAGAAAGAAGTGCGGGACCTGAGGACCGTGTTCCTGGACCGGTTCGATGACCAGGCCTTCAGGATCGCAGACGTGGAGCTGGACGTGGGGCTGGTGGAGAACCGAGTGGACGATCAGGACAAGAGGCTGGTGAGGCTGGAGAACAGCACCTCCCTCATCCTCCGCAGGCTGGAGCAGTGCAGCTGTGGAGGAGGAGGGGGAGGAGAGGGAGGAGGCTGGGGAGGTGACCGAGGAGAAGGAGGAAGCCGGGGAGAAGCAGGAGGTGACAGAGGAGCGGGAGGAACGTGGGGAGGAGGAGGTGAAGAAGGAGAAAGCTTGGGAGGAGGAGGTGACAGAGGAGCGGGAGGGACGTGGGGAGGAGGAGGTGAAGAAGGAGAAAGCTTGGGAGGAGGAGGTGGCAGAGGAGAGGGAGGAACCTGGGGAGGAACAGGAGGAAGGCGACCTGGGACAGGAGGAGACAACACCACGGAGAAGTCTCTGGCGTGGAGAGTCGTGGCCAACGAGGACAAGATTCGCCATTTCAACACTCGGCTCAGAGACCTGTCGGTGTCGGGAGACTCTCTGTACGACAAGGTGGAGTATTCAGCACGTACAAATACCTGCCGATACTCAAAGATCAAAGGACTGAAAAAGATCAGAGATGATGTATATGACCAGATATAGAGTTGTACATAGATATACATGGAGCTCTATTATGTACATGTGTATACATACATATGTATATAGAGTTAGTTATATAGGTATGCAGAGGAATATCTGGACTTGAAAGTTATCTTATGTATTATAGATTAGTAGACTCTATAGACAGAACACACAGGTTTAAATATAAATGATATATAGAGGTAATAGAGTTTTTATTGATATGCAGTAATCCAGAGTTATATGTATTGGAAAGGTTTTATATATAGAAAGTTTTGATATTTTCAGGGTTGTGTAGAAAGAGCAACATACATTGTTTTGTGTGTGTGTATAAACTAAATATGAAATATATTAACGGCAGGTTGTGGACCTGAGTCACGACGTTCGTAAGATCAAGGCGCTGACGGGCGACCACGGCGAACACTTCAACAGAATCGTGACGGAGGTGGAGACGCTTGGACACGACTGCGACCTCTGCAGGAAGGTGGAGGAGGAGCTGCGGAGGCTGAGGAACCACTCCCAGGATGCACTTGGGCGCCTGCAGAGCCACGTGAACAGACTCCAGGTCAGACTGGACTCGGGGGAAGGCGGCTGCGCCCAGACGTGTTCCCGCCTACGGGACGACGTGCGCCTGCTGCGAGACGACGTCAGGAGGTGCAGCCAATGTAAGAGCGGCGCGGACACGCCCACAAATCTTTGACGCTGACAGATGTTGTGATGTCACTGAGGTCGGACTGACACGTTCTACAGGTGGAGGAGCAGGAGGAGCAGGAGGAGCGGGCGGATTCGGCGCTTCTGGAGGATCTGCTGGCTCTGGCGGTTCTGGTGGAGCTGGTGTGTCTGGGCCCAGTGAAGGTGGAACTGGGCTGGATGCCTCGAAGCCGCTGGACGGCCACAGCGTGATCGGAGGCTCCATCAACAACAACCAGCTGAAGGCGCTGCAGGGGGAGCTGTCCCAGGTCGTCCTCACCTTCAGCTCCATCAACGACACGCTGAAGGGAATCGAACACACCATCCAGAAGCACGGCAGCGTCATCACTGACCTCGGTGAGTCCGGCGCCGCGTCGCCATGCCCCTCCCCCCCCATCCGGCCGACGGCCCCTCACTCGTCCTCTGATTCCCACCAGGAAACACCAAAGACAAAATCATCTCCGAGCTGGACAAAATCCAGCTGGAGGTGACGGAGCACGTGGAGGAGAGCCGCGACCGCCTGGACGGGCTGGACCGGGACGTGCGGCGCTTCGAGAGCACGCTGCTGGTGGAGATGGGCGACTGCAAGCGGTCTGGAGACGGGCTGGAGAAGAGGCTGTCCAAGCTGGAAGGCGTCTGCGGGCGACTGGACGGCGTCTCCGACTCCGTCCACAAGATCAAGGAAGGTAGAGTTCCTCCGATCAGATGGTCATATATTCTGTCATCTGACTCCCAGCGTCCCTGACGGCGTGTTTGTGTCCAGGGCTGAACCGACACGTGTCCAGTCTGTGGACGTGTGTCTCTGGTCTGAACGACACCGTGGTCCGTCACGGAGGAATTCTGGACGGTCTTCAGAAGAACCAGGACGACGTCCACGCTCGAATGAAGAACCTGAATTCAAGCGTCAACCACGCCCTCAAAGATCTTCAGAGCGTCTCTGGGCAGGACCTGAGGGGTGGGCGGGACACTTCCTGTTCTATTATTATGCGTCGTGTTTTCACTCCATACGATCGTTGGTCGGTTTGTCTTGTCACATGGTCAGTGAGGTCACTGTTGGTGTCACGTTGTACCACAGGCCTGCCTGGACCCCCGGGACCACCTGGTGAAAGAGGCTTCAATGGGCTGCCGGGCCCCCAGGGGCCCCCTGGGCCTCTGGGAAAGAGTGGGCCTCAAGGTTTTCCTGGTGAGACTTTAACTTGAGCTTTTAACACGTGTGTTAACATGTGAACGTGTCTCTGACGTGTTATCTGACGTGTTATCTGACTCTTCCAGGTCCCCGAGGTGAAACAGGTACGTGATGTGTTTTCAACTTGTGACGTGTGTGTGTGTGTGTCTATGCGTGTGTGTTTATACGTGTTTGTCCGTCCTCAGGTCTGCCTGGTGCTGACGCTCATGTCCCCAGACTGTCCTTCTCTGCTGCCCTGACTGTCCCTGTGGACAAAGCCGGGACCATCGTCTTCGATAAGGTCTTTGTGAATGAGGGAGACTTTTACGACCAGAGAACAGGTATCACAGGGTTGTCGGTTCAGTCCCCAGTTTGTCTGTTGACAGGATAAAGACATGTGAATAATAGTAGTTTATCGCCACCTAGTGGCCGTCTGGTTGATCTCTGTGAAACTCTCCTCCAGGTGTTTTCACTGCTCCGGTAGACGGACATTACTTCTTCAGCGCCATCCTGACGGGTCACAAGAACGAGAAAATCGAGGCGGTTCTGTCAAAGTCGAATTACGGCATGGCCCGCGTGGACTCCGGAGGCTACCAGCCCGAAGGCCTGGAGAACAATCCTGTGGCCGAGGCCAAGACCACCCCGGGCTCCCTGGCCGTCTTCAACATCATCCTGCCCCTGCAGACCCGGGACACGGTCTGCATCGACCTGGTGATGGGGAAACTGGCCCACGCCGTGGAGCCGCTCACCGTCTTCAGCGGCATGCTGCTCTACCAGGACATGTGACCTTGTCGGCTGGACGTCGCCGCAGAGCGTGAAGCCACTGTCATTCAGAGGGTTCCACCCTGACCCTGACTGACCCTGACTCTGACCCTGACTGACCCCGACTCAGAGGTTACCACAGTATATCTTAAAAGAGACATCTCTGGACCTGAGGACGACAGCAGGAGGTGGACGTTGCGACTGCTTTAGGTCACATGACCTGAGAGCAGCACTGTGAGGACGAGACCAGGACGCCTGCTGCTACTTGAATCTTTTATCACACGACTTCCTGTGGAGAACAGATGCAGTATTAACAGCCTGTAGCACTACTACCCCCCCTACAGGCAGCATAGTTCATTACAGCCACTACGTAGAACAAAAGAAACACTCTTCAGGTGTAGACGAGCAAGAATCTGCAGAATGTGACCAGAAGGTGGCGCCGCCGGAGAGACCGTCAGGGCACCTGTATGATCTGATTGGGCGATGACGGTGAGACACTGACGTTGCCGTGGCAACGCGTGAACTGGGTGTTGACGAGGAACCGAGAAAACTTCTCGCTCCATCAAAGCAGGAAATGTTTTCTGTCGATTTTTGTAAAGGATGTTTTCATGTCGGCCGCACCTTTAAACCGCGATAACAACAACAATACACAATACTTTCTTATTGTCAACAAATCACATTAACGAGCAGCAGTGGAGGAGAAACGTCCGAAAACCACACTGTAAAAATACAGAGAGGAGTTTTTATTTGAAATGTTATTTAAGTCGACGTAAGAAATATTTATCATTTTAATGTTTTATATTTTATAAATGTGTAAAATCTTATCATGTTTTATAGCTGGGCACAAACACACACACAGGTGAAATGACATAGGACGATACTTTAGTACAATACATGAGTGAAAGTACTCAGTTACTCTTGTTACTATAAACACAACCACGTTATTAAAGCAGTTAGTTTGCTGAGCATGTGATTTGTTGACAAAAAGGGAACATTTAGACACACACACTTTAAGGACGCCGTATGAATCCCGTATTTTATTTAATGACGTCATCAGAGGCTGATGTGAGGATGTGTGATGTCACTGACCTGTTTGTTTTCACTCTTCACTGAATAAACTGATGAACCTGAATGTTTATGACACTATGCTTCAGTTAGTCCGCAGCTTCACTTCATGTTTAACTTCCCACGTTTGTATCCAGTACATTTCACTGCCATTAAAACACGAGTGAAACCGTGTGCTGTGCTGTTCACTGGGCTCCGCTGGGCTAGTTAAGGCTGGAATAAGGGTTATTTTAGGTTAGTTAAGTACTGCAGCTAATCAACGGATCACCAACCATAGGAGGGGGTGGAGCTTGACTGAGACGCCCACCTACACCTGTGGCCTGCCCCAGTTCGACGGTACCACCTGTCACTCACACCGTGGTGCATCATGGTCTACAGGGCTCTAAATGCGTCATCAATTTCTGGATGAACTTCTTTGTTTCCCTTTTTTTGACCTTTGAGTTTTTCTCCGTGAACTGTCTCTTTAAATGTGTCTGAGGAAGGGGGGGGGGGGGGGGGGGGACCGGACATGCGCGGGGGGTGGACCGGACATGCGCGCTCACGGTGCGCGCTCCACCCTCAACTTAAGTGCGTCAACTGTTGTTTGTGTTTCCTGCAGCGTGTGCGCGTGCGACGTGGACAGGACATGGTGAGTAAAGGATTCGTTTCTCCAAATGTCCGAGGAGGAAGAGGAGGAGAGGAAGAGGAGGAGGAAGTTCTTCAACTTCTCTTCTTCTCTTCTTTTACTTTCTGATGTTGAAGTTGTTGAAGTTAAGACTGCAGCCTCAGGTCCTCCTCCTCCTCCTCCTCCTCCTGTTGTTGTTGTTGTTGAACCTGAACAGGGACAAACTGGAGCTCTCTCTGTCTCTCTCTGTCTCTCTGCTCCTCCGCCCTCAGCTCCATCACCGTTGGGACCCTTTATATGATGTTTATATACAGAGGTATTCACTATTCTGTCTGTATTCAGGACAGAAACACAACACTCCATATACATGATACTACTACTACTGCTGATAATACCTCAGGTGACAAACAACGTGTTAAAACACTAAGTGACAGGAAGTCAAACACCACCATGGTAATGATCATTGAAGAAGAGTCTGTAAATTAAACTGTTCTCAGTTGATAAAACATCTTCGAGTAAGAATGACAGGAAATGTCCAATAGATTTCTCATCAAGTCAAACTACATAATAAACATGAAAACAGGAGTAACTCAAATATGAGTACCTTCTGTTACTGTCATATTATTACACATTCTCGTAGTATTACCTGTGGCCACTTTATCGGATGATAACTCTGCTTGTGGTTCATTTTCATTTTGACTTTATTTGAGTAAACAAACTTCATAAACTGGGTCTTTGTCATTGTTTAATAGGGAGGTTACGTTCGTGAACGATTTGTTCAAAAAGAACTCATCTTTTATATGAGTTGGCGCACTGAGTCCTCTCAGTGATTGATTCGTTCCTTCCGTCGCTACATGGCCGCTGCATATGCAACCCAGTCTGTCTTACAAGGGGTACAGCGCCACCTGCTGGAAAATGTATGAGATTACTCAAAATAAGATTTGTTCTTTTTACTGTACGAGATTCAAGTCAGTAAACCTCTGATCTGAGGTCTGTTCTGTGTTTGTCGCAGAGCGGAGATGAACCAGGACGCGTTTGAGGTCCCGGCGAGGACCGAGTACCGCTACCTGGTGCAGGAGGAGGAGGAGGAGGTGCAGTACGTCCGCCACAGGCACTACATCAGCCCCTTCCTGGTGCTGTCCCGACGCTGCATCTTCTTCATCTGCCTCGGCGTCCTCGGCCTCCTCGCTCTCGCCACCTATCTGGCCTACGTGGCCCAGACGCTGCCGTCGTCCGTCGCCCAGGTGTCGACGGACTGTGGCGAGTTCAGGGGACGACACGTGAGTTCTGTGTTAACCGTTCAGAAAGCGTCCGACCAGCATTTCCCAACACGCCTCCGTTCTTCTCCCTCAGAGAAATGGAGCCTACTCTTTCAAAGGAATGCCATACGCCGCTCCACCCGTTGGCGAGCTGCGCTGGGCTCCTCCTGCTGCGCCGACGTGCCGGAGCGGGGTGACCGATGCCGGACGCTTCCGCAGCATGTGTCCCCAGGTGCGTCCCACGTCGAACGCCGGGAAGGTGATGGGCCAGGAGGACTGCCTCTTCGTCAACGTGTGGACGCCCTCGCTGCGGCTGGACGCCAAGCTCCCCGTCATGGTGTGGATCCACGGCGGGCACCTGCACACGCTCAGCGGGGGCGAGCGGTGCTACGCCCCCACGGAGACGCTCGCAGCCAGCACGGGCGTGGTCTACGTCAGCTTCAACTACAGACTCAACGCCTTCGGCTTCCTGGCGCTGGAGATGCTTCGAGAAGGTTCTCCAACGAACTCCTCAGGTGATGGCACACACAGGAAGTGAGGACACAGCGGCCATCTCGAGATCTGGTCCTTGTTTCTGACTGATCCTCGTCTGTCCCTCTGTCCCTATCCGTCACCGACAGGAAACTACGGCCTCATGGACCAGATTGCGGCGCTGAGGTGGGTCCAGAGGAACATCCATGCGTTCGGGGGCGACCCGGGGAAAGTCACCTTATTTGGACAGAGCTCAGGTATTGAAATGTTTCAACTCATCGTCTTCACCACTAGATGTCACTAAATACTGCCTGATCACAAATCTGTCTCATTCTGTGCGCTGATCAAATGGACCCTCAGTGTGGACGCTGATGATGTCTCCGCTGGCGATGGGTCTCTTCCGAGCAGCGGTGGCGATGAGCGGCCCGTACGCCGCTGCCGTGGCGCTGAAAAAGGCCGAGTCCAACAACACGGTGTTCCTGAAGAAGACGAACTGCAGAGACCTGAGCTGCATCCGCCGCCTCTCTGTCCGTCAGGTGCTGCAGGTACGAAGGCATGGGCCGCCCCCTGGTGGCTGGTCATAACCCCGGCCTCCTCCATGTTATCAGATGGGACCAAACAAAAATAATTGACATAAAATATATTTAAAGTTGGTTTCAAACATTTGAATTCTTTCAAAACTGAAAATTTCCTTCAGTGAGTCGGACCCCTCATGTTTATCTGCCCCCCCACCCCCGCAGGCCATCCCATGGCAGGAGTACCCCTCATGGGCGCCCGATGGGATGATGGACCTCCCCACTAGAGGGCGCTTCATCGGCCCGGTGGTGGTGGTGGACGGAGTCGTCCTGGAAGCTCCGATGGCCGAGGTGTGGGGGAGGAAGGGAGGGCACAGCGACGTCCCGCTCCTTGTAGGGACGACGGAGCAGGAGGTGGACCTCAGGTGCGGGCCGACGCGGTGCAGGCGCGTCAGGGTCAGCTGATCTGTCAGCTGATCGGACTGTGTGTGTGTGTGTGTGTGTGTGTCTCCAGACCTCTGCCTGAAAACATCTCCATGTGGACGTGGGACGACTACAGGTGGTTTGTGAGAGGTAACGCAGGATGGTCCGGCATCAGCGCGACTGCAGGGTCAGAGAGGGCTGCTGGGAGTCCTCAGTTCACTGCCTCCTCCAAATATTAACGCCCCTTTGTTTACCTGCGAGGGCAAAATGAGCTAAGTGCTAAACGTGTCCCGTTTCCTCCCGTCAGATAAACTGGAGTCCTTCAGCGACACTCTCCCTCAAGACGCCTTGGACCTGTATCCCGTCTCTGGCCCCTGTCCCACGGCCGACCGCTGCCAGGAGAGGGCGTACACCACCATGGCGTCCGACATCCGGGTCACGTGTCCCAACAACAGGCTGGCACAGACGGCTGCAGGTAAACAGACAGGACGGGTCTGTGTGTCTGTATGTCTGTAACCCTCTCCGCTGTCTGCAGCTGCACTGACCAGCCCCGTGTATCGGTATGTGGTGACGCACACGCCGTCCGGCCCGGTCAACACGTCCAGCGGCGTGCTGCCGTTCCCCAGCCGCTTCGCCTTCCACCGCCTGGACGCCGTAGCCTTCTTTGGGGGACTGGAGGTCGTTCTGGGGAAGCCTCTGTCCGACGAGGACAAGAGATTTCAGGATGTCGTCACGCGGCACCTCGTCGACTTCGCCAAGACAGGTGACGATGACGATGATGATGACCCTCAGAATTTAAACTAGGACCAAAGGAGAGAGTGACATCTCGTAATCGTACGACTTCATCCTTCAATCATTTGTCTCTGCCGTGCAGGTGAGATGGAGAAGGAGTGGCCTCCTTTCCCAGCAGCCACTGCTCTGCTGTCCGGCCATCTGTTGGTGGCTCAGAACTACTCGGCCGCTCGCTGTGACCTGTGGAGCGAGAGCGGCCTGCTGGCCTACGCCTGGCTGAACTGAGACGCCACGAGGACGCCTCGTCCCATCGACCGGACGGAAGCCAGCAGCTGAGAAGGAAGCTCAGGAACAAACGAGACGAGGAGGATGGAGGAGAAGCAGCGTGTGTGTGAAGTTCTGCTGCTTGCACTGATCCTCCATCTCTTTCAGTTTCATGTTTCATTTCCTGTGTGATGCCAAAGGTGTATTTTTTATTATTATTATTATTTTGAAGCTTTGTACTAATTCATCAAAGTTTCACTTCAGGAATTTACCACAAATCATTTTTATTATTTATCCTCTCCACTGTTTGAAACCTGTGAGCTCACTTTATATTTTATCAGCTCAATAAACTGAAACCACTTGCACCCTGTCCTTGTTACTTACATGAGTATTTTTTCTATCATTACTTTTTTTAAAATCTTACTTAAACTTCTTCTTCTTTCACTGAGCTGCTGTGAATGTGTGTTTCCCCCATGGGGGAGGAATAAAAACGTTCTATCCTGTCTATGTTGCGCGCGCAGAGGTGCTGCAGTACCGGATGTGGCCAGCAGGTGTCGGCAGAGTGCGGAGGTTCGGCGTGATCCAGGCCGGATCTGACGACTCTCTCTCGGCTGCTGCTGCTGCGGCTCCTCAGTCTGACCCGCGGCTGCTCGGACCAGGAACCAGGAGCTGCTCTGTGCGTGCGTGAGTCACACAGAAGAGAGAGAGGGAGAGTGTGTGTGTGAGACGCACAGAGAGAGAGAGCGCGTGTGTGTGTGTGTGACAGAGAGAGTGATACTGAGACTGCGTGTGTGCGTGCGCGTGTGTGACCCATGGATTGAGCCTATTGTTGTCATCCCGGTGCTTCGCTCTGGAACCGGAGGATGCTCCAGAGCAGCCGGAGCTCGGAGCTCTGTTCCCGCACGGAAAACCCAGAATCGCCGCGGTGCATCACGGTAATTGCTCTCCTCTGTCCACTCTGTCTTTATTTCCCTCCGTGTTTTATTCTCATCGGAATAAACACAATCATCTCGCGTGAGCTCGTGTCTCGTCGTAGTATCTCGGCTCATTCTGCCCGAGGCTCCGGAGGTCGTTTACCCGGAGAAGGCGACTCTGAGCGCGGCCACGGAGCCCCGAGCCCCGCGGAGCGAGTCGGTACCGAGCAGAGCCGCTGCTGAAGAACCGGGTCCGTGAACGCATCAGCGCGAGGGAGACAGTGAAGGCAGCAGCAGCTGTGGCCTGCCACACGCATACGCACACGCGCACGCGCACAGTGGAAGAGTTCTGGTGGTTCTGATCCAAACTGAATCACTGCAATGACTCAAACTCTGACTGTTGTTGAATGAGGTCATCCCCTCCGGCCCAGATGCATCCTGGGTGGATAAATCACCCATCATGCTTTGTTTTTGTATCTAACCAGAGCCAACGTCTCTTTCTCTGCCCGTGGCTCCGTCCGTCAGGTGGAGGGAGGGAGAGCGGTCCGAGGCCTCCGCCCTCGTCTGGGCCTGCAGCCAGAGCTCCTCTGGGATTCCACGACCACACGCGGCCGCACGCGTCACATCGCAGCCCGCCGTTAAAAGCTTCTGTGAGCCCGATCTGATTGTCCTGATGGATCCAAACGTCACATGACCCAAACCAAACATCTGACCACGTCCGACTGAGGCAAACTGGGCCTGAGGCTCTCAGGAGGAATCACATTTCATTTGCGTTCTAGAGCAGCACCGTGGAACTGTTGCCACTGGGTATTACCCATGATCCTCTGCTGCTGTCACAAACCCACCAAACTCCATTCAAATTGTTCACATTTTAAAGTTTGCTGCTGAACATTGGAGAGCAGCTCTGGTTGACTGATGTTCTGTTCGATCCTCTTTGCTTCTCTTTGTTCCCACTTGCGTTGCGTAAACCTGCTGTGGAGCGGTTTCCTAATCCACGTGGCTCGCGTGTCCAGATTACGGAAGTAGATTAATCTGGATTAAAACCACCACCGCTGTTGTTTGGGGATGAGTTCCCAGCTGGGGCCGAGGGCTGAGACAGAGGTGGTGATGTCAGAGTCTTCAGCTCCTGGGATTCGTTTAGAACAGGGGTGGGCAAACTTTTTGATTCGTGGGCCACAATGGGTTCTAAAATTTGACAGAGGGGCCAGACCACGAGCAGATGGATGGAGTGTTTTGATAACCCCACCTCATGGAGAAAAAAATACATATCATGGGATATGGAGAAAACATGTGCTTTGAAAATGAACAAAAGCATTACAACAAAATATCTGTCTTTGACGCCCCACAGTATTCAACTATTTATTGAAATGAGTCTTAAAATACTGAAAATTAAATGAACCAAACTTTTGTATGACTAACAATTTCTATTTTAAAGCACTGAAAGTTGTGTTATCCTTCAGGATATCATCATTATCACTCTCCTCCTGACTGTCTTTATTTCCAAAACGGTAGGAGATGCAGATGTACTTGTCCTGCTGCTTCTATTCAATTTGTTTCCCCAGTGCCAAAAGTCAACAACGACCAGTGCAAGGACCAAACAGTAGCAGCGAGCTTATTTTGAGAACTTGCGCTCACCTGCGCATCACTTATGTGCGCTCCTTAACAGAATGAACATGTAACATATAACTTACTGAACTAATTATTTTAGCATATAACTATGCTAGCATAGTTAGCGTGCTTTGTGGCAAAGTGACGGCTAATGTTGTATTCCTTAAAAACCACCACAGAAAACATCAGAATTGCAGGCAAAATAAAACATTAACAAGGTTTATTCATTTAATTTTTTCAAGTTCGGCGGGCCAGATTAAAACGTTTAACGGGCCGCATATGGCCCCCGGGCCGTAGTTTGCCCATGCCTGGTTTAGAACCTTCTGATTGTCGTGTCCCTGCAGCTGCTCAGTGTCCTGGTGTCCTTCTGTCCGTGGGATGGACGACCAGTAGAAGTACTCAGTATGTCCCGTCTGTCTCTTGTCCTCCACGGCCTGTAGACAAAAAGACTTCGTCCTGATGTGCAGCACCAGAAGGTCATGAGTTCTTCTCTGACTCCAGGACGTCGCTTCACTAGTTTTTCAATTCAGTCGACACAAGTGAGATCTCCTCCCTGGGTCTGATCTGCTCGCTTAGCTCCTCCCCCACCCTGTTGCTGGGCTCCTCCCACTCCTTGTCGTTGTGCCTCTGATGTGGCTGCTCTCTCCTCTCAGCAGACTCTGTCATGAAGAGAGACATCGAGACTCTAATCGCAGAGGAACGCGCTGACATCATCCTGAAATATGCAACGGTGAGTTTGTGTTTCCAAAACACACAACGTCCATGTACTTCTATACTCCATATACTTGACTTAACACTACATTTACTATGTTGGTACTTCTATTTATTTTGATCTGAACTATGTACTACTTGTCTGGAGGATGTGTGTGTGTGTGTGTAGGAGGTTGAGTTTACACTTTGGCTGATCAGAAGGAGGCTTGGTGTACTCTGTGTGTGTGTGTGTAGGAGGATGTGAGTACTCAGTGTATTAATACCACATTGTGTAATAATGTGATTAAAACATTCTGATAAACCAGTCAGTTCAGTAAAATCACTGTTTCCGTCTGTGAGCTCAGATCTGGCTCCGACGTCTCAAACACCCGGAGTGACAGAGTATTTTTAGTCCTCTCACTTCCATGACATCACTCCTGGGGCCTCAGGCCCCCCCCCCTCACTGAGAGCAGGACTGTGATTGGCTGCCGCCCGGTCAGCCAGGGATCCGCTCAGAGGCCTCTGCGGTGGCCTGTCACAGGATCGGCTCCCCCTCTGTCACCGCTGGCACCTGATTGGTTCCTGAGTGGATTTCCCATGAGCCCCAGCGCTGCAGCTGGTCGATGCTGGTTCTGACGGCCCAGTGTGAACGTGTTGTTGTTGTTGTTGTTGTGACAGGGCAGGCAGGGCGGGGTGGAGATCGACCCCTGGGAAGATGCTGACTACAGCGTCTACAAGGTCACTGACCGCTTCGGGTTCATGCAGTAAGTCCGTCCAGCTCTGTCCGTCCTGCGACCTCTGTCCACTGTCTCCTTATTCTGTTTCCATTGTCTTCCAGTGAGGACGAACTGCCGGCCCCGACGGCACACGAGGAAAAGGTGAAGGCGCTCTCTGCAATCTGCCGCTGCGCCACTAGATGGCACTAAACCCTGCCCGCCCCTCTGTCTGTCCACCTGTCTCACTGGTGTCTTGTTTCGTTGACAGCTGAAGCAGCTGGAGGTGGAGCGAGCAGAGAAATGGCTGAAGATGGTGAAGAAGTGGGAGAAATACAGGAGCAGTGACAGGGTGAGCTTCACTTCAACAAATCATCAAACTTTGATGGTGTGATTTAGTATCCTGACAAAAACACGAGACAAATCCATCCAGCCCACACACAACATTAGTGTACACACTCACCTCACTCTGCTGGTGCTGATGTCTTCTTCTTCTTCTTCTGGGCTCAGATGGTGAAGCGGGTCTATAAGGGCGTCCCGCTGCAGCTCCGGGGCCGAGCCTGGGCCCTGATGCTCGACGTGGAGCGGGTCAAGAGGGAGAACGAGGGCAAGTACGGGGTGCGTGGAAATAATCAGCGCGAAGATCTCCCGTGTTTTGGTCAGTCTGTGTAACCCGGCTGATGTTCTCCTCAGAGCATGAAGGAGCAGGCCCGGCTCTACTCGACTGAGATCAAACAGATCGACCTGGACATCAACAGAACCTTCAGGAACCACATCATGTTCATGGATCGCTTCGGAGTCAAGTAAGAGAGCGACTTCTGGACCGAGGAGCTGCTCAGTGACAGGCTGTGGTCCGACCAGCTGACCTCTTTGGTCCTTAGCGTAGATGTGGGACACGGGTCTGTCCTCTGTCCTCGCCGTTAAACACGTGAATGTCCAGACTGGACGTGAGACAGAGTCCTCCGACATCAGAGCAGAGCCGTGACACGGGTCCAGGTCGTAATGCGGCTGGTTCCACTTCCACGCCCTGTGACCTCGGCGTGATCCGGGCCAGTGTGGGAGGGGCTGCTGGAACCCGATCCCGTGAGGCGCTGATGTCACTGACAGTTTAATGGGCCGGGCTCTGGAGCGGAGCCGGAAAATCTGGGGCAGTTTTCAATATTTAATACAAGTTCAAGGCTCCGCGAGAACCGAGTGTTTTAGAGAGACAGAGAGGAACTGAGTCCTCTGTCCTCTGTCTTCTGTCTGTGTCCTGGGTCCCGGGTCCTGGGTTCTGACAGAACGTTGAACGGTTCTCTGTGGGATCCATATGAATCACACAACCTCAGCCACTCATGAAATTATTGAATAAGTGACTTGTGTCATCCGACGCTCTTTACTCCTCTCTGCTCCTCTCCTCCTCTCTGCTCCTCTCTCCTCTCCTCCTCATCAGGCAGCAGTCCCTCTTCCATGTTCTTTCAGCGTATTCCGTCTACAACACAGTAAGCGGCTGCTTTTCTCTCCACGTTAGACTGATAAAGATCCGTGCTGCAGTACGACAGTGTACTATCACAGTACTATATGATACTCTCTGTCAGGTGTCTTAAATATTTCATGGGGTTCCATTAGAGCTTTTTAGAAAATCCCGATGTTTTAAACGCGCTGACTCGTTAGCAGGGAGGCTAACGCTGCGGCGTGTTGACAGGAGGTGAGCTACTGCCAGGGCATGAGTCAGATCGCCGCCCTGCTGCTCATGTTCATGAACGAGGAGGACGCCTTCTGGGCCCTGTCGCAGCTGCTGACCGACCACAGGCACGGCATGCACGGTGAGCTGACCCCGCAGCTTCCTGACCGCGGCCTGTCCACGTCTCTGCTGACGTTACAACGTCTCTGTCTCTGAAGGCTTCTTCGTTCCCGGGTTTCCCAAACTCCAGCGGTTCCAGACGCATCACGATCAGATCATTTCCAAACTCATCCCCAGACTGAAGAAACATCTGGTGAGGTCACACAGGAGTGGAGCGAGCGGCGACGTCTCCTGTCTCTGTCCCCTGACCGTGTCTTGTCTCTTGTCTCCGCAGGACAGGGAGCAGATGTCTGCAGGGATCTACAGCACCAAATGGTTCCTGCAGTGTTTCATTGACCGGGTGAGGAACCTCCGTCCTCTGCTCATTTCACTCGGTGCAGTTTCCGTCCAGATCATGGACTGTCTACACAGATGGACGCAGTGTCTGTGACGTCCCCCGAGCTGATCTGAGGCTCAGATCGGGCGTTCACCAGGCGTCTCACTTCCTTCATTCCTTTCTGACCAATGAATGGAAAAAGAGGCGGGAGCTGAGTGACGACGGACGACTAGTGCCCAGGTGCCACTCAAGAGACCACGCCCTCATTTATACAGAATTTCAAACCTGGATAAAAAGTCACCCCCCTCAGCGTTGACCTGAAGCCAGACCTGAGGTCAGAAGGTCAAAGCCTGCTAACACGGATGAGGGACTTGCTGTATGTAAATGTCTGCTCAGCGTCTCCAGCTTGTTTGGAGCCAGAGTGGACCCGTCCACGGCTGACAGCGCCACCTACAGAGGCTCCAGCACAATCGTCAGATTATTAGTTTAGAGCTCAGCCTGAAAACACAAGTTCCTCCAAGAAAAACTGACGCGAGGGAACCGTCAGTGGTCCCGTGACGCGTTTTCATGACCTCAGCAGAAAAGCGTGGCTGCTGATATCCGAGCATTAAGGGCCGTTCGGCTCCTGCCCACAATCCTGTGGTGCTGGTCTGGCAGCGCTCGGCCGCTGTCAGCACTTCCCTGCTCGGCTCAGAGGGGCCCCCGGGGCCCCTGAGGTCTGGGAAGGAACCAAACAAACCTCCTGACTCGAGCCGGGACAGAGCTGCATGTGTGTGTTGTGTCTCCCGCAGATGCCGTTCACACTGACCCTCCGACTCTGGGACATTTTCATCCTGGAGGGGGAGAAGCTGCTGACCGCCATGTCCTACACCGTCCTGAAGGTCCACAGGAGTAAGACACGCCCACACTGGCTGTTACACACACACACCCTGCTTTAACACTAGTGGTTGCCAAACTAAGGCTTGAGGCCCACAGGCAGGCCACCAGACGAAGAAAGAGGGTCACAAGATGATTAATAACAACAATTGTCAGGATTGTGCTTCAAATGTCAAAGGTTCATCGACGCTTGTGTGGTTATTTTGGGGATCGTTTTGGGTTCATCCTCTGAGGATCATGTCCTGGTCTGTGCAGAGCGTCTGCTGAAGATGTCGCTGGAGGAGCTCAGGGAGTTTCTGCAGGAGAGGATCGCTCAGACCTTCTTCCACAGCGACGACGTGATCGTGGAGCAGCTTCAGGCCTCCATGTCTGAGCTGAGGAAGATGAAGCTGGATCTTCCTCCTCCAGGTACGAGAACCCGAGTCCCTGTGTCCAGAACAGCTGACACGTTCATATCGTGTTTGAAATTTCCAGCGCATTGCGCCACTGGTAATAAAGCAGGTTTGTGAAACCACTCCCCCTAACACGGTGACTTGATGATGTCACAGTGATGTCAGCGTCTCTGATGTCTTCAGGGAAGCCGGACGAGTTGCCCCGGAAGCCTCTGGGCCAGGAGCTGCCGGTGCTGCTCAGTCCAGTCAGGGTGAAGACGTCCTCGGCCAGCAGCTTCCCCAGAGCCGGACTGAGCCTGCACATCATCTCCCACCAGCCCGACCAGAGCCCCTCCAAGGACCCCCGGGACCTGGACGCTGCCGAGGAGGCTCCGCTGCCGTCCCCTGACCCCGTCATCATCCACAGCCAGGTGCCGCTCACCCCCGACGGCTCCCCTCTGACGGGGCCTCCGCCTTACCAGCCCCCGGCGGATCAGCTGTCACTGCCGGGACATGATGCCGACGAGACGGACTCAGCTGCAGCGGCGGCGGCGGTGGCCACGGATCGACGGACTGCAGATCGGTCAGAGTCTCCTGCAGCAGTCGGTGCTGACCACTCCTCCCGCGACCTCCCGCGGACTCTGACGGGTTCGGCCCTGGCGGCGGCGGCGCAGGACGGTTCCCTGGTGGAGCTGCCGCAGAGAAACTCACCAACAGAGGAAAAACAGACGCCTGACGTCTCCTGAAACCAGAGATTGTTTGTTCTGTTTTTATATTTGGTGGAGAACAACAGACTCCATCCTGGAACAGAACAGCCGGCCACCAGGGGGCAGCAGAACCTTCAGCCTCAGCCACCATGTCCTCCATCATGAGTCCAAAGTGATGTCCTGGTTATCAGGGTATCAATACTTGCTTTGATGTTTTCATTTTCTCATTCTTTTATGAATCTGTCATTGGACAGAACAACAGGTCAAACTGTCCAACCCTCCACCCAGTATTCCTCCGTCCGTCCCCCCTCTTTGTGAAGGTTTGTGCTCGTCCCCAGGAAACCGCAAACCGCTGCTCCAAACACACGCAGAGTCGTCGCCCTTCACAACAAAAATCAGAAACATTCCTAGTTTTGTAAAGTGCTCGCTCGGCCGTTTGCGGAGTTACAGTTTTATTTTTTGTACCGACGTCTCGATGCCTTACCTGTATGGGCTTCGGTTCATGTGTGTGACGTGCACAGAGGGACTGAGGAGGAGGAGGAGGAGGCTGTGGCGGGTGAGCTGGCTCACTGCTGGGGTCACATCCTGGCTCGGTCATTTATTCTTCTGTCGTTTGGAAGGAGGGAGGGAGCAGCCGCTCACGTCGTGTTTAGACACTTGAGTATTGTAGAAGAGAGGCTTTGTGCTTAGGGATAGTCAGAGATCGCCACCTCGTGGTCGGTTTACATAAAGCATGTCTTTCCTTAGAGGAGACTAGAAATGTTTTCAACTTTTAAATCTGAAAATCACTTTGAAGAATCTTGTGATTCGAGGCCATAACTTTGAATTCTGTGAATATGTTCTGGCTTTTTATGACCTTTGAAAACTCCAGGTGGTTTGTATCCAACAGAAACGGCTCTCGGTTTTATTGTGCCAAGAAACTTTGACGAGCTTGATGAAAACATGGAGATGAAGCAATACAACTTTTATCATCCTTCACTGCTTGTGCGTATGTGGTTTTTATTGGTTTATTTACAGGGTGCTGGTTTCACATTTGACTCATTTTAAAGGGATTTAATTTTTCACTGTTCTGCCTCTGTTGACCTGGACGTTTACAGAAAGTAGTACTACGTCCAGTACTTCCCTGGTACTTTATATTTCCCTCACCTCCATTGAGGTCTCAAATAAAATATGTTACCAGGCGGAAACGGCTCCAGAAAACCTTCAGCTGCCTCGTGACGTCATCATTGATCTGTCGTTACAGAGAACACAACAGTGTTTACAGTTGTCAACATTAACACACATTAACCTACAGAAATCACAACCACCCCTGCGCCTGTAACAGCCCCCCCCGGTGGCCGTGCAGAGGTGCTGCAGCACCTGAGCAGGTGAGTCTGCCTCAGGTTAGCTTCGTGTTAGCTTCCCGCTAGCAGCAGTGCTAAAGTGACCGCTAGCAGCTATGCTAACCGGAGCTAGCATGGCGGACAGAAGCTTGACTGTGGAACAAAGATGGCTGCCAACACCTGGATCAGCTCCGGCAGGTTTTATTTCCTCTGTCCAAGTTTAGTGTGTTTTCAACACTGGTCACATCTAAACTCAGTGAAAAGCCTCTCGTGTGTATGTAGTGTGTTGTATACATAGATTTAGATCCTATTTCTATCGTCTCTAAACTCCAAACCGGATGTGTTTTGATTGAAGTATTTAGTGTTTAAATAACGTTTGTTTGTGTGTTTCAGAAGCTCTGAAATGCTTTTATTGTTTAGTGAGGAGGAGGAGGCAGGAGTCGGTCTGACATGTCTCGGAGCTGGGCTGTGATTGGTCCACGCCGGGGACCTCCCGGTGTCCTGGGGAGTTTTGACTCCGACTCGCGCTGCTCCTGGTCCAGACTCCTCGGGTCGGGTGTCCTGGTCCTCCTCAGAGTCTGAACCTCCTTCCTCCGTCATGTGCAGCGGTCTGGAGCTGAGAGCCCTGGAGGACCTGACCCTGGACCCAGGCTTCGTGCCCGGGGACCCGTGCGCCTCCCTCAGCCTGTGCTCCTCCGGCCGGTCGGGGCGCTCTCAGCCGCACGGCAGCCCCCCTCGGCGGGGAGCCTGGTGGCAGCGCGCCGGCTCCCTGAGCAGCAGGAACGGCAGCTGGGACACGGTGAGCACCGTGCCGGAGGACGCGGCGGACATCCTGGCCAAGTGTCCGTGCCTGCCGGAGCTGGAGGAGTGTCCCTGGAGCGAGCAGGAGCTGCGGGAGGTCGTGCGTAAAGTGCCCGGCGCGCAGCTCACCGGGGAGGCCGTGCGCCGCCTGTCCGTCCTGCTGCGGAGGGCTCTGCTGCGGGTGTCCAGGGAGGCGCAGCGGCTCAGCGAGCTCCACAGGCGGTGTACGCGCCTGGAGGTGCAGAGCGCGGCCAGGCTGGTGCTGAGCTGGGGTCTGGCCGAGCGGTGCGCGTCCTCCGCGGTCAGGGCGCTGTCCCAGCACTGCATGAGCTCCGGGGACACCTGCGGGCTGACCCTGTCCGCGGGCCGCTTCTTCAGGTGGATGGTGGACACGCGCGTGTCGGTGCGAGTGCACGAGTACGCGGCCGTGTGCCTCGCGGCCTGTTTGGAGACTCTGGCGGAGGAGGTGACCAGGAGGGCGTCGGAGGAGGCCCGGCTGGCCGAGGAGCGGGAGCGGGAGCGCGGCCGCGGGGTCAGCGGGAGCCCGGTGAGCGCGGAGCTGCTGGACGGAGTCGTGAGCAACGACACGGAGCTGTGGGGACTCCTGCAGGTGTACGAGCACCTCCTGTGCGGGAGGAACGGCCACGGTGAGTCGGAGTTTCACTGATGACAGAACTGTGAATTCACGCGTGACCTACGGTGGCCCTGTGAGTGTTTTGGGGCCACCAAAGTCCTAGGTGCGGCCCTGCAGCAGGTCGTCTCCAGACATCAGGAGCTCCATGAAATGTTTCCAAACACTTGAACTGATGATTGACAGCTGTCACCAAACATCATTCATTTAATGCTCCTTGATGATCTTTATCATCAAGCTCTGACATGAGTTTTCCCATGAGGCCACAGGACAGTCCACATGTCATGATCCATCACACGTCCCAGCCCCACCTGGATTCACATTGTTTCAAGTACGATCGATCCGTTTCTCCTGAGCGTCAGAACCTGAGGTCAGCTGTTTTTGTTTTTTGGGTCCATGTGGCGTCCTCGCTCCAGGGTTTGGACATTTTGTTAGACCCAGACTTTGGCGAGGGAATCTGGGCCGCGCTGACCCCGGGGTTATCTCTGACGCAGCGACGGTGGCGTGAAATTACTCGGAGAATAACGACAGAAGTTTCTCAGCAGCGTGGACAGAGACAGGAAACAGGCATTATGGGTAATAACAGACGCAGAGCTGGAAGATGGCTGCTGCTAAACAGCTTCTGTCGCTCGTCCAGTCTCCATCAAATTCAGTTCTAATTTTTCTCCATCTTTTTAAATTAATTGTGTTTCTCGAGCTAATAACTCTGACCCATTTGGACGTAAATAAAAAGCTTTAGTTTGGGAATCCATCCCCCCAATGAACTTGTGAATAAATCTGCTCAGTGGTCGTCCAAATGTAAACACAACCCCACTGTGTGTGTGCCTGCTGCCCAGTGCATGCTGGGATACAGAGCAGTCCGTGCCCCCCCCCCCGTGAGCGCGGCTAAGCGAAGGTTGTTAGCCTCTGACCCGCACAGACACAAAGGAGCTCTCAGTCCTGCCCAGAGCAGCACGAGGTTCAGGGCTCCCTAAACAAACATCACACACACTCACACACACACTCACACACTCACACACACTCTCACACACTCTCTCACTCTCGGAGGACATTGTTGGAGGAGCAGTTTTATCTGATGACAAACTAAATCCCGTCAGTGGGAGGTGGGAGGTGCTTCCTCTCAGATTGAATCACTTTCTTCTGTCTCTTTTTGCTTTAACGACTCTGAGTGAATCTGAAACAATGAAATGATCGTGGGGTTTTTTTTCTCAGTGCGACTTTTAGCTCTGATGTAGAATGTTCTCTGGAGTGGAACAGGAAGTGAGTTTGAGTTTATCTGATAAGGGGCGATGACATCGCTCCACCTTTAATGAAGCAGCGGGAGTGTCTCTCTCTCTCTGAGGCTCCTCCCCTCGGCGCTGCAGACTCCCGCCTTCACGTCTGTTTAACCTTGTGTCAACCGTCCACGCCGGCGGGTTTTAACCAGATTACGCTGCCACAACAAAGTCTTCCCGCCAACTGGGCCTGCGTGTCTGACATGACTGAGCCGTGTGAAGCTGCCGAGGACATTATTAACGCTTGGGAAAGTGGGCGGGCCAACGCTTCTTCTTCAACGAGCTCTCTAACTTTTCTTGTAACATAAACACACACACACACTCACCTTGGCTCTCTGTGGTTCTGTTGTCTTCACCAAACACTCGCAGCTTTATTCGTCTCCAGAAAAGAGCTGTTGTTTATAGACCTGGTGACTGTGCCTCTGTTTTCATTCCTCTCACACACACACACACACACGCTCAGGTGGGGAACAGTGGCTTGTGTTGTGCGTGGCAGACTGGTCTCCTGTTGTGTTCTCATGAATGGCGGCCTGTTGGCCCGTGTGCGTAAACACAGCCACTCAATCACAACCAATTATCTGAGTCGCGCTCGCTCGCGTCTTGTTGAACTCGCCGTTTGTTCCTCCGGGTCCCGACGGAGCCGCCGTGCGTCCGGCAGAGGTGTGCGTTCCTGAACCAGGCTTGGGTCAAACGTCGTTAATCACGGCGAGCGTGACGCCACGTGGGTAATGAGCCGTGCACTGTTTCCTCTGTCACAGTTTATTTTATTTTATTTATTTGCACGCGTATAAAATGCCTTAATGAAGGAAAACAGAAATCTACAATCAGGAGTGGTCAGGAAGAAAAAAGAAAAAAGCCAAAAAAAGAGGACACACTCAGTACACAAATAATCCAGTGACAACAAACAACAAAAATCAAATTGAAAAAACAAAACAAAAAACTGAACAGAAGACCAAAAAAACCCGTCAGAATTCAAAAAGAAACAACATGAATGAAATGACGTTGGTCAGCTGTTGACAACGTGTCCTGATGCCTTCCCTCTCTGCCCAGCACGATATCGCTTTGTTTCATGGAAGTGATCACGCTGAGAATGAAATGTCACAAGGTTAGGAAGGGTTAGGCAACACACATGTTTATATCATGTACTGAAATAATATTTCATTTTCTGAACAGAGGAGCCGAGGCTCTGCACACACACACACTCACACACACACACACGTGAGCATGAGCAGCAACTGGAAACTGATGGAAGTGTGTGTGTGTGTGTGTGTTCAGGTGAGCTGTCGCTGCCGGCCCACGTCAGCCCATACACAAAGGTTCCCGAGGCCTCAGCGGAGAGCAGGGAGGACGCCTACATGCAGCTGGAGCTGCGGACCCTGGAGCAGGCGCTGCTCGCCACGTGCGTGGGCAGCATCTCAGAGCTCAGTAAGTGTGTGTGTCACAGTCCACTCCTCTGTCCTCTGTCTGGAGTATGTTTGTTTAACTGTGACGGTGTCGGGCTCCTGGGACACGTCGTTAGCCCCCCCCGTTATATAACAGCGCGTGGCTTGTATCCAGAAAACAAGGACGCCCTCTCACCCTGCGGGCCACCGTAGCTCGTTAATCTGGGCACCGCCACAGACCTGACGACTGGTTCCTGTGACCACAGAGACCTGTGAACTTTGACCCCTTTGAAACCGGATGAGTCCAAGAGTCGACGTTTGTAAGAAAAGTCCCAAGAGCAGACGCGTGTTGTTGGTGTTTGCAGGTGACCTGGTGTCTCGAGCCATGCACCACATGCAGCGTCTGCGCAGCCGCAGCCCCTACACTAGCCCCGCCCACTCAGCCAATCAGGCGTCAGTGTCCTGGGCGCCTGACGCCCTGCGAACGCTCTACTACTTCCTGTCCAGCCCACAGATGGAATCATTGGAGAATCCCAACGTGGATCCTCCGAGCACGGCGCTGACCAGAGAGAGGTGTGTGTGTGTGTGTGTGTGTGTGATATTCAGTTCCATGACTTCACGTGTCATTTTACAATGAGTGAATGAGGTGGAGAATTGAAAGAATAGAGGATTCAAATCAATAAAGACGAGTGACTCCTCGCCATCAGGCCGTTCCTGCTCCTCCCTCCTCTCATGGAGTGGATCCGAGTGGCCGTGGTGCACGCCGAGCATCGCCGCAGCCTCCTGGTGGACAGCGACGACGTCCGACAGACGGCCCGGCAGCTGCTCCCAGGACTGGACTGTGAGCCCAGACAGCTGAGGTGAGGGCGACAGGACGGGACTGAGTGTGTGTGTGTGGACGAGAGTCAGGCTCAGTGTGTGTGTGTGTGTGTGCAGGTCAGAGTGCTGCTTCCAGTCGTTCAAGTGTCTGGACGCTGACGCTGCTTCGGTCAAGTTCCAGCAGGACCTGGGCTTCAGGATGCTGTCCTGCGGTCGGGCCGACCTGGTCCAACAGGCCGCTCGGCTCCTGGGGGAGGAGAGCGTCAACACCATGGACGACCAGGTGAGGGCACTACCCTGATTCGTTTTCTTAGTTTCACCCAATCAGGAGTGAGCCTCACCTGCGTGTGTGTGCGTGCGTGCGTGCGTGTGTGTGTGTGCGTGTGTGTGCAGGGAATGACTCCTCTGATGTACGCCTCCGCCGCAGGAGACGAGGCGCTGGTGCAGATGCTGATCGAGGCCGGAGCCAAACTGGATCTGCAGGTACCAACGCTCCAGCTGCCTCACTCTGTAACACACTGTGTGTGTGTGTGTGTGACTGAGGAGTGTGTGTGTGTGTGTTGCTCAGGTCCCTGGCTGCTCCGTCAGGCATCCATCGGTTCACCCCGGCAGCAGACACTGGGTGGCGCTGACGTTCGCTGTGTTGCACAGTCACTTGTCTGTGGCTCAGGTGAGACGGCGACGACCCGCTCGCCATTTTCACATCTCGATCTAAAATAATCAGAGTGTTCCAGACGTCCTCGTGTCCTCGTGTCCTCTTTGCAGCTGCTGCTGGAGGCCGGAGCAGATGTGGAGGGCGGCGTCCTGCTGGACGGCCAGGGGAGCTCAGCGGAGACGCCGCTGCAGTTAGCCGCCGCTGCAGGTATCTGTCCACAGTGAGACGGCAGAGGACACAGTTATTACACAGCGGATGGGTGTGGTCAGAGCGTGTTTCCTCCCCTCAGGTCACTACGAGCTCGTGAGCCTGCTGCTCACGCACGGCGCCGACCCTCTGCTCAGGGTGCATCATGGGAACTCGCTGACGTCACCGCTGTACGAAGACATGAACTGTTTCAGCTACGCTGCAGCTCACGGACACAGGTGAGACTCCTCCCCCTGCTCCATGAGCCGATGATGATGCACGCCTTCACCGCCGTCTCCTCCTCCTCAGGAACGTCCTCAGGAGGCTGCTGCTGCAGCCGCCGCACAGGAAGGAGGACGTTCTGTCTCTGGAGGAGATCCTGGCCGAAGGCGTGGAGGAGGAGGAGGTGAGGACTCCTCCTGACTCCTCGGGCCGGGCTCCCAGGCTGTGTAAGGCCAGGATGAAGGCGCTGCAGCAGGCGGCGTTCTACAGCTCCGAGCACGGGTACCTGGACGTGACCATGGAGCTCAGAGAGATGGGTGAGGACAGAGCGTCACAGTTTGACCCCTGACCACCAGGGGGACGTGTTCTGACCCCTCCCTGCTGCGTCCAGGTGTTCCCTGGAGACTCCACACCTGGCTGCAGACCCTCCGCGCCGCACGGCAGCTGAGCAGGGACGAAGTGACCGTCTCGCTCCTCACGGAGTTCCCCTCCATCAGGACGGAGGACTACACCCCCGAGCTGCTGTCCACGGGGCTGCCGTTGATGTTCAGCATGTTGGAGACCAGCAAGGTATCGCACCCGTCCACCCGTCCACCCGTCCTCCTGTGCCGGCGTCCTGGTGGCTCGTGACATGTCTGTCCTCCGCAGGATTATGTGATAACCAAGCGTCTGGCGTCCGTCTTCTCTCACTGCTACGGCTCCTGTCCAATCCCTCCTGTCCCGCCCACAGACGTCACGCTGTCCACACAGCTCGGTAACACGTCGCTGACTGTTGACCTCTGACCCCGGCTCTGCTTCTGAGTTGTGAATGAGACCCTGTGTCTGTCCTCTGTCCTCAGATGTTCATTTCCTCAACAACCAGGAGATGTCTGACGTGACCTTCATGGTGGACGGACGTCCGTTCTTCGCTCACCGCGTGTTGCTGATGTCGGCGTCTGAACGGTCTGACCTTTGACCTCACACGTCTTAAATTTGTGTCTCGTTGTTGTCCAGTGATTTGGAGACAAAGACTTTCTGAGAAACTCAAACCATGTTTTTAACTGATCAAACAGATAATACTGCTCATCATATGTGTTCTATATACTATGAACTGTTTGTACTTTTACTGAACCATCGGGTCACCGTGACCTTTCACGTAAGTGACCGTTCGGACGTAAATAAAGTAAAATCTGTTTCAGATTTCGACAGCTCCTCAGCAACTCCCCCGATGACATCATCCACATCAGTCACGTGACCTACGGCGTGTTCCAGGTTGGGCTCAGCCTCCTCCGGTGCTCTGGTGCTCGGGTGACTGGAGCTGATGAAGTGTGTTTCTGTGCAGATGGCGATGAAGGCGTTGTACTGCGGAGGAACGGAGGCGGCCGCTCTCTCGCCGTCTGAGGCCGTGAAGGTAACGCCGTCAAAGCGACTCTGACTTCTCCTCCGGACGCTCTAACGTTGGATGCTTTTATTTTGTAGCTACTTCCTGTGGCCGCGTTCTTCCAGCTCAGGGTTCTGCTGAGGAGCTGCGAGGCCGCGCTGTCGCGGAGTCTGACGCTGGACAGCGTCGTCAACGTCTACCAGACCGCCAAGGTACGAGGACACGAGCGGACGGTTCTGTCCGATCCAATCAAACGCTCTGAGTTCACGTGTGCGGGTCGCCTCCACAGAACCACGGAGCCGCTGAGCTGTGCCGGTTCTGCCAGGGATTCTTCCTGCAGCACATGGACCGCCTCCTGGACAGGGAGGACTTCTACCGCCTGCTGCTAGGGGGCGTCGGTCAGCAGCTGCTCTGCCCTGAGACGAGCGTCCAGGACGGAGACGCGTCGCTGCTCGATGACCTGAGGGTGGCGCTGATCCACAGAGTTGATTCTCTTCACCGTGTGCGTGGAGACTAGAAGCTCACGCGTGAGAGAGATTGACTCATCAAAGGTGCAGTGTGAGGGATGCAGTGACATCTAGTGGTTAAGTGCTGTCCTGCAGGCAGCGTGAAAACAAATGGATTTAGTTCAGATTCCTTCAGTTGAACTTGGATCCTGAGTTATGAGAAATAACGTAAACGTTGCTACGCTAACATGAGCTGCTGAGTTTGAGAATTATTAAAAATAAAGAAAAACAACCATATACGAAGTTTTAATAATCTATGGAAAAAAGTTTTTTAGGAATTGATGTATATTCTTAACTTAATCTTTCCTTAATCTTAACTTAATTTTTTTCCCCATAAAATTAAAACGTTATTCTTGTTTTCCTGTCAAACGAGTCAGGATGTGAATTCTGTGAATAAACGTGTCAATAATCCAAACTGCTGGAGAGCGGCTCCAAAGTCAACAGATTTATTTCCTTTAGCACTGAAGTTGTTCACAGTCACATCACGAGGGAATACATAGCCGGTGGTTCTCCTGCTCCGCCGCAGCGCTCCGTGCTCCGAGGCCGTTCTGTGTGCTCTGGATTCCCGTAGTAGAAAAAGAGGAAAGCGAACAATGGAAGGTATTGCTTTAATTTCTCTCTGATAATCCACCGACCCGACCGGTCCCTCTCTGAGAGAATGAGTGAGGAGGATGCGTCGCTCGGTTACTGTAGTCCAGAAGAAGAAGAAGAGGAGGAGGAGGTCGAGAGGACGGCAAGGGAACGAAATCAAAATCCCAAAAACTCAACGGACAAAGAAATGCACATAAAAAACATAAATACATAAACAAGTGTGAAGAGAAAAGGGAACAGGAGAAGAATTCCAACGACGACATGCAAAGAAAAGACGAATGCTGAACATGCAAACAACCGTACGAGGTCAAAGCTAAGAGTACGCGTCTCCTGGTTTTTAGAAAATAAGCTTGTCAGTAAACTCGGCTTATTTACAGAAAGAGGTGGAGTCTGAGTCATCCAACACACGAAGGAGGAAAGGGGAGGAGCCGACAGTTATCAACGAAGGGTTTGTTCCTCAAGGAGGCTACGTCTACATTCTTAAATTACGCTAAATCATTTTCCAAAAGTATATTACAAGGTTTCTCTCGGAAAAAGGAACGCTCACAAACATCTTGTGATGGAATAACTTAGACGTGACAAAAATAGCCTTAAATAATTTGATGTCAACAAACATTCTCCACATCGCTCATATAAATAACAGAATAAATTAATAACCGAGAAAACAAAGACAAAATACAATAAAGTACAAAAATATACCAAAGATATACACAGCAGTTCAACATTGTCTGAAACCTGCAGATAATTCCAACGATGGCAAAGTAAAAAAAAAGAAAAGAATAAATGAACGCAGATGTTTCAGTTCATAAAAGTGCCGAAGCAAAAACAGACATTTCCTCGAGGAGGCGCGGTCACGCCAGAACACGACGTCGCTAACCCTGCAGCTGCTCTCGCTCATTTCTGATAGCTTGGTGGCTAACTGGATGAGCTAACTCTTATCAGGGAGTTATTTCCTCAGTTCAATTTGAATTTGACATGAAGAAAAAAAGTGAACGTTTCAGTTCCCGGAACCAGAAATGTTTGAGTCAAATTGATGATTAAAGCAGTCGCTGATAATCAATTAAAGGTTCAACATTAACTCTGTGAATTAAAGTTCATCAAGATCGTGGTAATATAAAACGGGGCACTCATGCTATGCTAGCTCGTTATGTTTAACCTTGTGTCGCAGGGGGCGTGACCGAGCCTCTGACAATAACAAACCAAAGTATGGCAACACAAACATGTCACAACTACACGCTTTGTACACACGGAACATTATTTAGTCTGTACAACAGAATGGATCATTCATTTGCGTAGCGCCGCTCCTCCGCTCATTTTCACACGTTCACTGCGTCAACACTGTTTTTAACAGGAACGTTAAGATCCCGTCGTCCAGGAGAATTACAATCCAGCCAGCGTTCGCTCGTCCACCGCTTAGTCATCTTGTGCGTCTTTACATCCCGCAGAGAAGGTGTGTGTGTGTGTGTGTGTGTGCGTGGGAGCACGGACAGGATGTGCCCTTATGTACATGTGGGAGGAGTTGGAGAGGGAGGGGGAGGGGTGTGTTCGTAGATTTGACAAACATCACTGTCTTAAGGCTTTTTTCTCTTTTTCACGACTCCTCTGAGACGTGTCTGTTGGGACTGCGGAGGGGGGACGGCGCTGTGGAGTCTACTGGGGGGTTGGGGGTGGGGGAGGGAGGCGGGGTGTCTTCTGTCTTCAGGGTCGGACTCTCTGGGCGGCGGCGGCGGCCGGTCTCGCTGAGGTTAATAGTTATTATGGATGATCCCTGGTGGCAGAGACAAGTCAACGTGAGGAGGACACACACCCACCGACAGACCCCCGAGGACACGAGAGAGGGGACGGACGAGAGGGACGACGAAGCTACATCTGCTACTGACTGTAAAATACTGATCTGAACTGAAAGAGCCATTCCTGCGATACGTAGAAAAGTTAGAGGCAAAAAGTAGATTTGTTTTTCTTTTCTGTCTCACTAAAGGGGCGGAGTTAGCAGCACTCCTCCTAACGACCCGGCGACCGCTCGTCCTCGACATGCACGGCTAGCGCTCCTTAAGGTTGTTCCTGTGTCCTGCTGCTGGCGGCCATCTTTGTTTTGTCTTTGCTGGGGGGGCATTTAGAGTCAGTGGGCGGGGCCTGGCCAGGCTTGCTGCCGGCGGCATGCTTGGTGGGGGAGCTAGGCGTGGCGGGGGCGCCGGGGGAGTGCGACGCTTGGATGTTCTTCTCGTCTGAAAAAAGCTGTTTAATTACGTCAAAGAAGTTACTCAACGGGCTGCCTACACAGATGGGAAGAGAAGAAGAAGAGGAAGAAGAACAAAAGAGAGAGAAAGAGAGAGAGAGAACAAACAACAGATGAGCAATGGTGTTAACGTGAGGAGAGGAGTAGGTGATGGAGGGGTGAGGAGGAGGAGGAGGAGGAGGAGGAGTGGAGCTGGAGAAAAGGAGACTCAGCACAAAGTTGATTGAATGTCCTCAGAGTCTCCATGTCTCCGGCTGCGTGGACGAACAACCGGAGCTCCGGAGGACGCCTCCACACCAGAAACTCTTCTTTTATTTTTAATTTAAATCAACGCTACGATGATTCAGGAGAATAAATAAATAAATTAAATAACTGTATTTTTCCCAAATTTTAATGAATTTATTTTGATTTTGATTTAATTATTATTAACGTTACCGATTCATCTTCGTTCTGTGTCGACGTCGTCCGAAGCTTCAGTTAAATCTCCGTCATGACAACAACATCTGATCAGACCATAAACGTGGACAAATCCAAACGTGCAACAGTACGACAGTGCACGTGACCACACACAGTCACAGGTTAGTGTCTTTCAGCACCGAACTGTCCCCAATCACCTGGAGACTCGTTAGAGACACTTACCATCATTCGCCTCCCACAACACCGTGTGTGTGTGTGTGTGTGTGTGTGTGTGTGTGTGTGTGTGTCAGTGTGTGTGTGTGTGTGTGTGTGTCAGTGTGTGGCGTCCTCATGCCGATTGTTACTGCAAACATGAGTCATCTCATCAAGTCGCTTCATTGATGAGCTGAAGCATATCTGGGTCGCCCCCTGGTGGCTGACTGCAGTACAGATCATAAACCTCCTCCATGTTATCAGATGGGACTCTGACCAAACTTTAAAAACAAATCAAAGTGGATAAATAAATGTTGTCAAGGATAGAGTGGTGGTTTAGAGCGGTACTGCACCTGACCACCAGGGGGCGACTCAGAGGCTTTGGCTTCAGCCCTTGTTTTTTTTAATTTAATTGTTAAACATATTTTTTCTAGATTTAAATTCAGATTTTCCCCCCAAAAAAAGCTTAATAATTTTTTTTCTGCTAACGATCTCAAAACAACATCGTCATGACCCTCTGGGGGGGGGGGGGCGCTAACTGAAGGGACTTGTTGAGACAAACACGTGTTGTCACCACAGCTCACACGTGTGTTAGTGCAGACGCTGGTGTCGGTGTGTGCGGCCTGTGTGCGTGTTCAAAGCCAGAGTCACGGTGGGGGGGGGGGGTTCGCCGCTCTGGGCCGTCTTACCACGCCTGCAGGTTTTACCGGACAAAGACGCTGGACGCTGAGACGCATCTGAGAGCAGAGGACAGTGTCACACTCGCACTCTGAGCCGGGTCAGATAAAGATGTGTTCTGGGTCAGGAAGGAGCTGGTGTGAATGTCACTGTGCTCCAGCTCCTGGTCACTAACAGCTGATCGATGGCTGTCACTAATCTGACAGAAAGGCTGAGGAACATGCACGTGTCATTACAATCCACACACACACACACACACACACACGGACAGAACATGCTTGGTTCAGTGCATCAGGTCCACGAGCTGCAAACACATGACTGAGCGTGAACGGGCAGCTTATCCAGAACCATCAACACACACACACACACACACACACTGAGAGTGTGTGTGTGAGAGAGGTTCTGGGTTCGCTCTTCATTCAGCATGCGAGTTGTTCACTGCCTCCAGGTGGCGTTAGAGAGCAAAGCTGAGCATGGCAGGAAGCAGGGTGAAGTGGAGGGAGAGGAGAGAGAGAGAGAGAGAGAGAGAGAGAGACGGAGTGGAAGAGGAGGAGGAGAAGCAGCGACATGTGGAGGTGGAGCCTGATAACAGATTCTGTCTTTTATCATTTTCTAAAAATCTCGAGACTTGAGGCGTCGTCAGTGTTTCCTGTTCTTCACTCACACAGGAAGTGACGCGTTGAGCTGCAGCACGCGAATGAATCAATGAACGGATGAATGGATGAATCAGTGATTGAATGGACGCAGCTGGAAACGAGTATCATTAACGAGCTGTTCCTCTAATGACGGGTTCGATCAGTCACACTAATCACACGTCATTGATTTATTAAATGGAAAGAATCAATCACACTGAAACTTTATGTCGAGCTGTTTCCTGTTTGTTTGTTTGTTAAAGAACTTAAATGTTTATCTACACGCCGGCTTTGGTTTTAAATTAAATTAATCAGTTTATTTATAGATATTTTTTATATTATTTCAGTGAAACTATTTAATATCATTTCTACACGTTTCAGTCTGTGAACGTTTCTGTTTATTTTGCTTCAATTATTTGGAATCACCTGATTTTTTATTTTCAACATTAACATTTCAGTTTTTACTGTGAATGACAGATTATATTTTCAGTTTATTTATTGACGTGTAATAATAAAATCAGTAGTAACCGATCCCCAGCACCAGGGGGAGCCGTTATCAAATAAACAACTACAACAGGGACCCTTGTTCTTTTCTTCCTGGTCTGTGAGGGGCGTCTGGCAGGAAGTGACCCGGGGTCAGACGTTTCGACGCTAACACACAGCTCGTCCACACACACACACACACACACACACTGTCGGCCCGTTTCCTGCCGAGTCAGCGCCGATGATTAACCACCTTTTGATGTGTAGTGATCATCTCCTGCAGCTGTGTGTGTGTGAGTGTGCACGCCATGGCATGTGGCAGGCTCATGCACGTGGAGATGCCGTGTGCTATAAGCAGAGCCGAGCCGGGCGGGTCTGAGCCGTGGGCGTGGCCGTGAGGGAGTGGAGGGATGCCAGGGGGAGGGGGAGGCTGTGAGGGCGTGGTCGAGGGTGGGGGGGTGGGGTCACCTACCGGATATCTGCGGCTGGACGCCGGGCTGGTCACCGGAGCTGAGCAGCTGAGCCTGGATGGTCTCAACCACACGTTTAAAACGACGACTGGGACCTGGACGGATAAACACAGTAACAACAGTACTTCCACTACTGCCTTTGAAAGAATACTCTCTACACGGTAACAGCACTCTAAAGTACTACTACTGCCTTTGAAAGAATACTCGGGACACTGTAACAGTACTCTGAAGTAACCCTTCTGTTGGCTTCAGACTGAGCGTCTTCTTCTTCTTCGTCTCTGTGTGATCCTTTCTCACCTACTGTACTGGTGCAGTACTCCATCCATCAGCAGTACCGCAATACCAGGTCAGTGCTTCGTACCTGAGAGCAGAGTGAAGGTGACGGAGTAGATGCCGATGTCCTTGGTGGCGCCCGAGCTCTCCGTGTACGTGATGTCCACCTGGAACTTCACCGGCTTTTGGAAAACCGTGGGGCCGGCGGTGGACTTGTACTCCGCCCGGAAACTCGTCTGCGAGATGACGCTGTGGCTGAGACTCGGGATCTGAAGGAGACAAACAGACGTCTTCTGAATCGGAGACGCGGGACGAGGACAGCCGGGAGGACGGGGGGAGACGCAGAGGAGGAGCTCACAGAGAGGAAGGCGTGGACGATGTCGGCCTTGATGGAGCTGAGGGGTTTGTCTCTGATGACGATGAAGATCTGCTCCTCTTTCTCCAGGTTGATGAAGTTACCAAACCACGACTTCTTCGCCAGTCTGCGGGACGAAGGGCACAGGAAGTTACTGATGGTGACATCACAAGGAACGGGCGCCATCGACCACTCAGACTCACTCTGGAGACGAGTCGGGGGTCAGACTGGACATGTCCTCCTGGGTGGGCACTGAGCAGAGGTCAAAGTTCACAGAGTTACACAAAGTTCGACAAAAACTTGAGCGGCTCCCGTCACTTCCTGTGATGTCACACTTACCTTGCATTTTCCGGCGGTGGAAGCGCGGCGAGCCCAGGAAGCTGTTCTTGATGGAGTTGAGGCGCGTCCTCCACGGCATGCCGCCGATGGAGGGGCTGGGCGGGGGCGTGGGGCTGGGCGTGCCGGCCGGGCTGTCCTTGGGCGTGTGCACTGGGGTGCCTTTGGGGGTGGGGAGAGGGCTCCCTCGTGGGGAGGGGTGAGGGGTCACCTGCGTGATGGGGACACATTTGCCATTGTGGTCAGGGTGGAGGTGGTGGCGGCGGAGGGGCGACATAGGAGGCACGGGCGAGAGGGGGATGGAGAGTTTGGGGGGCACGGTCAGGGGCGGGTGGCGTCTCACCCGGGGGCTGCTGGGGATGCAGGGCGCCACCGGCTGGCAGGGGGTGGAGGGCTCAGATTTGGGGGTGGGGGGGGTCTGGGCGGAGCTGGGGAGCGGGTTGGACCTGGTGGTCTGCAGGGGCTTCTCGGACGCTCTGGGTTTGGCCGGGAGAGTCTGCGTGCGTGGGTGCATGAGGGGGGAGCCCATCTTCGGATGGTACGAGTTGGGCGTGCGCGGCCCCACCCCGTTGAGGCGGACCTCAGGGGAGTGGGTGGGGCTGCAGTTGGGGGACTGACACAGGTCCGGGGATTGGGGCGGGATGAAAAAGCGCCGGTTGGGCTGCGATCGGTCATGCACCCGGTTTTGACGTGACAGCAGCGTCAGCCAATGAGAAAGCCAGAGGAACAGCACAGGCCAATAAAGGGTCATTCCCATAAAAACACAGCCGGGAAAATAAAAGAGGAGCGAGTTGGATGAGTTGAGAGGTGGAGCAGGCAGGAAGTGGTGAGAGTGCAAGAAAGAAAGAAAAACAGAACATGCCATTAGCACAGTGATCAGCCAATCAGACGGCAGCAGTGGAGCAGCAGGAGGGATGCACCGCCACGGAAACCACGAGTCTACGCTTTCAATAAAGTTCATTCAAGATACTTTAACAACACGCCAATGGAAACGTTTCTTAAATACAATAAACTATTCACCATTTATAGAAGACTACTTTATTTCATAACACACACACACACACACACACACACACACACGTCGGTGCATCCCTTATTCGCTAGCAAGTGAACTAGCTCCAAAGCTAACAGATTTAGCTCCGCCCTCCACCTGGGAACGCAGCCAGAGAGCATGCACGTGCTGGTGCACGCTGCTGTGGAATGAATGAGCAGTGAAGCTGCGACCCGTCGAGTCACATGAGGCAACGCCGTCATGTGACGTCAACCATCAGGAACCTTTGACCTTTCACAGACACCGCCCCTCCCCCTCCGCCTGGTGAATGCTGTTAGAAACGTGGATGAAACAGTTCCAATTTATTTCGGTTTGACTTCATTTCTGTGCATTGAGGAGGAGGAGGAGGAGCTAAGGTTGATGTACCATCGACCTCTCTGCTCTGATCTGTTAAATCACTGGATACTCTGAGGGTCGGAGTTGGGCCTCTGACGGATCCAGACTCACTTCATCTGAACGCCGCGTGACGGACGGCGCCGCCCGGCTCGGCGGACGACCCGTGACCCTGGCGATGAGGGTCCGCCTCCTGATTCTCCCCGGGAACAGTCGTGATGTCAGAAGGTGACATCATGACCCCTCCTCACAATAAACGAGCTGCGTCCCCAGAGGCTGCGCTGTCCGTCACACGGCGTGTGTGTGAGTGTGTGTGTGTGTGTGTGTGTGAGCTGCTGATGAGTGGAGGATGTGAGTGTGAAAACGTACCAGCAGAGCCAACCAGTGAGGTGCATTGTGGGAAACCCACCACTTACCCGGGGACTGCTGAGAGGACTGGTGGACAGACCGGAGGACGCCCCGCTGATCGACCGCGATCTACACACACACACACACACACACACACAGATCAATATCCATGGGCAGAACAGTGACACACACACACACACACACACACACCTGGATGATCTTTACAGAAAAATGAGAACACTCTTCTGACTTCACATTTCACACGTTCATCGTCCTCCTGCTGCTTCAGTCTGACGTCGTCACGTGAAACACACGCGTGTTCGATTCTCTTTTTTTCTCTTCGTGGGCTTTTTCATTTTTCATTTACGTGTCGTTAACTTTCACATCTACGTCCTCTGTGTCTGTTTCTGCATCGGTCCACACACACACACACACACACACACACACACACACACACACACACACACACTTTCAGAACTCAGGCTCGTTGACGTCTTTGTAGACTTTAGGATTTAATCGCCCAGAGACAATTTGGTTTTGTTGTAAGCGCTCAAATGAAAACAGTAAATCATACTTAAACATGCTTGACGACACACACACACACACACACACACACACCCTTCTCTTCTCCTCCGTCTGTTCTGCCACATGAGATATAATTAGATAAACGAACACACCCTCAGTATTTCATGTTTGCCTTTGTATTTTCTTCTCTCTGGTCTGACCGTGGTGATGATGTCACTGTGCGTTCTGCGTCCACGGCCGAGCTGATAACGAGGAGGAGGACGAACGGCGGCGGCGCTCCGATGAACACGCAGCTCGTTAACTGTGACGCGGCGTGTCCACCGGCTTTGAAACCCCGAGAATGAATTGTGAGTTAATGTGCGCTGAAGAGGGCGGCGCCACCACGCTGCACGCCGCTCGCCTTGTCTCTGGGACGCATCAGCAATTCATTTATGTTAATGAGCGTCAGGATGAGGGACCACAGGCGGAAAAATGATGGCGAGGACGGGTCCTACAGGCCTCCTCCTCCATGTTAGCAGCTGGGACATGGACTGAACTGAAGGTCAGTATATAAATAAATATTTGTTAGTTCTCACAATTATCAGTTTGGTTTAATGAGTTGTTTAGTGAAATACCACAGCTACTCTCCACGATCAATACTGGACACGTGTCGGCCATCTTTATTTAACTTGATTTCCCAGAGCGTCTTTGTGCTGTTCTGGTGCATGCTGGGAGTTTTGTCAGCGTGTTTTCAGATTTATTTTTCTCCTTTGTTCCTGAATGTATTTAACGTTGGTCCGAGAGCGATGATGTTAGTTCCCACAGAAAGAAAAACATGCAAAAGTGAGAGAGATGGAAACGGACAGAGTGAGGGACGGAGACAGAGGGACGGAGACGGAGGGAGCAGACCAATACCTTTCCTCCTTGCTGCAGTTAGCGTTTGTGATATCCAAGCTTTTACTGAAAACTGATTTGCTAAAAAGGGGCAGACAGAAAATGAAGAGACAAACAGAGAAGTCAGGGGGGTCCTAATACCCAGCATGCAACAGTCACAACAAAAACAAACCATTCAGCACTGAAACCAAAACAAGTCACCACGAAACAGAGCAACAAAAACTGGCCACGCATGCAGAGGGACATGAGGCAGGAGGAGGAGCAGGAGGAGGAGGACGAAGAGGTGGAGCAGAAGGAGGAAGAGGAGGAGGAGCAGGAGGAGGAGGAGGAGGAAGAGGTGGAGCAGAAGGAGGAAGAGGAGGAGGAGCAGGAGGAGGAGGAGGAAGAGGTGGAGCAGAAGAAGGAGGAAGAGGAGGAGGAGCAGGAGGAGGAGGAGGAGGAGGAAGAGGAGGAGGAGGAGGAGGAGCAGGAGGAGCAGGAGGAAGAGGAGCAGGAGGAGCAGGAGGAGGAAGAGGAGCAGGAGGAGCAGGAGGAAGAGGAGCAGGAGGAGCAGGAGGAAGAGGAGGAGGAGGAAGAGGAGCAGGAGGAGCAGGAGGAGCAGGAGGAGCAGGAGGAGCAGGAGCACAGTCATGCTGCAGTCAGTGGGACGGTGGACACGCTCGCTGCAGAGAGACGTGTTCATGCTGAAGCCCAGGTCCTTCGTATGTATCCCAGGATGCACCTGGGTGTGTTAGCAGTGAATGGCTGAGGACACGGGGTCAGGATGAGTCACTCAAACTTTTTTGGCCTCAGTTAAAGTGACGTCGCTCGACGCAAAATAATCAAACTCATCGGCTCTAAATAAACTTTTATGATTCATGATTAAAAACGTTTCGCCACAGAGGTCAGAGCCTGGAGATCTGACCACACGTCAGGGACACGCCGAGGTGGCGTCCAGGTCAAGTGTTCCTCCTCCCTCCCTCCCTCCACTGAACTGAGGTCAACCAGGACGCGCCGCGCAGCTGTGACATCGCGGCCGTCGCGTGTGTGTCCACGTGTCTCAGACCTGTCTCGTCCATGCTGGCCAACACACGTGCAGACGTCTTACCTCTGTCCGTGCGTCGCCATGTCCAGGGCCCGTCGCACCGGCACGGGCGACCCCCCCTCCGTGACGCTCAGCACCTCCATGGACTTCCTCTCCGGCCTCCGTTTGCCGTGGCGGCTCAGCATCGGGGAGTCCACGCGCTTCCTGGGTGGGTCAGCTGAGCGGGGGGGGGGGGGGGGGGGGGGGGGGGAGAAAAGGAAAAAAGGGGGGGGGGGGGGGGGGGGGGGGGGGCGTCAAGGGGTCAAAGGTCAAATGATGGGAAACATACTGCTGGTGTCCATGGTAACGCGTGACACTGGATGACGATGTTGGACTGACGGTAAATGGACTCCACCCACCGATCTCGCTCCTGGGCGGCAGGTTCTGGTCCTCCTGGCTGGGATAGCGCTCCTTCCGGTCCAGGAGCAGGAAGTAGATCATCTTCTCCTGGTTGTCACTGAGGACAGAGGACAGACGGCGACGCTCCATCATCAGCCGACAGTTTTAAATTAAGGAATTCATCAAAGTGACAACCCCCCCGCTCCTCCTCCTCCTCCTCACTCACTCCTCAGACAGCAGGTCTTTGGCCAGCTTGTCCTTGTCCCTGAAGCAGCCCAGTGAGTGCATGCTCTCCAGGACGTCCGGGTCGATGTCCTCGGCGGCCGCCAGCGTCCTGATCGCCACCTTCCTGGGGACGGGCTGCTCCGGCTCCGGCTCGTTCTTCCCGGCTCTGTGACAGAACCCGACAAGGGTCAGCGACCCGGGTCCGACTGGGCCCGGGTCGCTCTGGGCCGATTCTAAAAGGTGTGGCTCAAAGCTGCTTCGAGGACTTTATGTTTCTGAGTATTTGCTCTGATTGTCCAAAGCAAAAAAATCAAATATAAAAAAATAAATAATATAAATACATAAATAAATGTATTGTGAGATCATGTGGCTGAACTGGTTCTGACCTGTATATAAATATAAATATAAATATAAATACTCACAGGTACCACGTGTGCTTCTGGATCTGCTCTAACTGGAAACAGAGGAGACCGTCGTTAAAGACACGTTGAACAAGATGGTGAGTCACAGAACAGATCCAAAAATAAACGGCGGGCCAACACCAGTGACATCACACGACCGGACTCAGCCTCTGTTATTTTTATGATTCTATTCTGGGGAACAAACGGTTCCGTTCAGGCTCAGGAAGCAGCGGCACACTGTGAAAACGCAAAGTGAGTCGGGGTCTCCTGAGGGGGGACCTCAGCCCGGGGGGCGTGGCCCTGGGCGCGGCCTTACCGTGAGCCTCTTCCCGGCGTCCACCTCGATCATGCCGCGCAGGAGGTTCTGACAGTCGGGAGGGATGAAGTGAGGCATGTGGAAAACTCCCAGCTTCACCTTCTCCAGAAGATTCCTCAGGTTGTCGTCGTCGAACGGGAGAGCGCCCTGGACGGCCGGCGGGACAGAGGACACGTCAACACAGCGTCACACGTTTAGACAGGAAGCTCATCTCAAACCCCTCCCACAGGAAATAAACTGTGGTTAGGATCTGAGCACCTGAAGGTCTGATCACTCCCAACACTCTGTCCTCAGTCTGTCCTCACTGCCTGCCCTCACTGCCTGTCCTCAGTCTGTCCTCACTGCCTGTCCTCAGTCTATCCTCACTGCCTGCCCTCACTGCCTGTCCTCAGTCTGTCCTCAGTCTGTCCTCACTACCTGTCCTCAGTCTATCCTCACTGCCTGCCCTCACTGCCTGTCCTCAGTCTGTCCTCACTGCCTGCCCTCACTGCCTGCCCTCACTGCCTGTCCTCACTGCCTGTCCTCACCCCCTGCAGTGGACAGGTCAGCTGGTCAGTGAGGACATTTAACGAGCGTATTTCTGGACCACGACCTTCTGAAGGAGCCGAGCGTTAAGAGGACGATCGAGGGAGAAGGTCAGCGGGACATCTAAGGCGGCGGAGGACAGACGTGGAACCTCAGCGACACAAACGTCCCGTTCAGCCAACGGGTCAGTGCTCCCACCTCCTCTGTCAGGTGAGAGGGACAGTCTCTGTCCTCAGAGACGATGGACGACACGTCTCCTCTGTCGTCCAATCACAAACGAGAAACACTCACCACCAACAGAGCGAAGAGGATGACGCCGCAGCTCCAGGCGTCAGCTTTCCTCCCGTCGTACTTCTCCCCCTGGTGGACACAGAGGAGACGTCATGGTGAGAAGTTAGACTTGTCCGTGTCCATGAATGTCCATGCAGGACGAGGAGGAGTTTGACGACCCCAGGGGACAAATGTGAACCCTGAAACATGGAGGGAGGTGTGGCTCTGTCTTTGACTTTAAAGAAATAATTCCATTATTTGACGAAGACTCGTCCTGATGAAGAGGAGCGGCGAGGAACTGTCGCTCCGGACCCGCCTCCTCCACGCCCTGCGACTGCACCGTTCACGGATGAGTCGAGAAAAGCATCATCACTTAGTTTTAGCTCAGCCGTCCACGGGAATCAAAGGAGACACGAGGAACACGCACGTGAAGAGTATTTTAACCTGGGGGGAGGGGGGGGGGGAGGAGGAGGGGGGGGGGGGGGGGGGAGGAGGAGGAGGCACAATGAGCTGTGATGTAAGAGAGGGAGCACTTACTCTGATCACCTCTGGGCAGGCGTAGTGTGGAGATCTGCAACAGAAGCAAGGAGGCCGTTAAGATGCTGAACACACACACACACACACACACACACACACTCCATCACACACACACACACACACACACACACACACACACACACACACACACTCCATCACACTTCATTACGTTAATGTTTGTGAACCTTTCACACACGCTCGTGTCGAAACACATTAACGACAGAGTCGTTTCATAAACGACATTAGCGTCACAGGGAGACACAGCAGGAGACGTGTGGCTGGAGACTGAGGACAGACGCTTCCAGCTCCTTCATAACAGGAGGACAAACGTGGGGGACGCTGGGACAGACGGACGGACAGAAGTCAGGAATCACAGACGCGTCATCCTGTGCTTTAACCTTCAGGTTGATTCACTGGTTATGTTGACTTCCTGTGTCCCTGCAGGACGTCTCGTCTCTGAAGACAGACTGACTCTGCTAAATGTCTCTGTCTAAACAACACACATGTCCCATCGGAGGACGACAGAGGACACTGTTCACATGAAGACACAGGACGGACACAAGCGTCTCACGACCATCACACGCTGAGGGACTCAAACCTGACGTCCTGGACTCACCCGCAGCTGGTCTCCAGCAGACTGTCCCCGACCTGCAGAGACGCCATGCCGAAGTCCGCGATCCTGATGTTGTTCTTCTCGTCTAACAGCAGGTTCTCCGGCTTCAAATCTCTGTGGCTGCAGCAGAAGAAACAGAGATGAAGGCGGCGAACCCACGAGGACAGACGGGCGGACACGTGGGACGCTGGACGCACCATATGGAGTGGCTGTGGCAGAAGTCCAGGGCCGAGATGATCTGCCTGAAGAACTTCCTGGCCTCTTTAGGCGTTAGCCGGCCCTTCTTCACCAAGTAGTCGAAGAGCTCGCCCCCGGACACGTGCTCCAGCACCAGGTACCTGCACGTCATCATCATCATCATCACCTTCATCATCATCATCATCATCATCATCATCATCATCACCTTCATCACCATCATCATCATCATCATCATCATCATCATCACCTTCATCATCATCATCATCATCATCATCATCACCTTCATCATCATCATCATCATCATCATCATCATGACCATCATCATCATCATCATCATCATCATCATCATCATCATCATCATCATCATCATCATCATCATCATCATCATCATCATCATCATCATCATCATCATCATCATCATCATCATCATCATCATCATCATCATCATCATCATCATCATCATCATCATCATCATCATCATCATCATCATCATCATCATCATCATCATCATCATCATCATCATCATCATCATCATCATCATCATCATCATCATCATCATCATCATCATCATCATCATCATCATCATCATCATCATCATCATCATCATCATCATCATCATCATCATCATCATCATCATCATCATCATCATCATCATCATCATCATCATCATCATCATCATCATCATCATCATCATCATCATCATCATCATCATCATCATCATCATCATCATCATCATCATCATCATCATCATCATCATCATCATCATCATCATCATCATCATCATCATCATCATCATCATCATCATCATCATCATCATCATCATCATCATCATCATCATCATCATCATCATCATCATCATCATCATCATCATCATCATCATCATCATCATCATCATCATCATCATCATCATCATCATCATCATCATCATCATCATCATCATCATCATCATCACCATCATCATCATCACCTTCATCACCACCATCATCATCACCTTCATCATCATCACCATCATCATCACCTTCATCACCTTCATCACCACCATCATCATCATCACCATCATCACCTTCATCACCGTCATCACCATCATCATCACCTTCATCACCATCATCATCACCTTCATCATCATCACCTTCATCACCACCATCATCACCACCATCACCATCACCATCATCACCTTCATCACCATCACCATCATCACCATCACCATCATCATCATCATCATCATCATCATCACCATCATCATCATCACCTTCATCACCACCATCATCATCACCTTCATCACCATCATCATCACCTTCATCATCATCACCATCATCATCACCTTCATCACCACCATCATCACCACCATCACCATCACCATCATCACCTTCATCACCATCACCTTCATCACCATCACCACCATCACCATCATCATCATCATCATCATCATCATCTGGGGCTCCGTATAATATAACACTTTTATTCATAAAAATAAAATAAAGGCAAAAGAGAAAAGAAGAATGATGGTAAATGAAGAAGAGTAACAACAAATGAAGAAGAGTAACAACAATGCAACAACAGGATGCAACAGGATGCCAGCCGCCAATCAAACTAACAACAACACATAAAATGAGAAGACGAAGAGTTTAAGAGTGAAGTTAAAATAGAAGAACTTTTAAAATGTAAAAGACACGGAGGACGACGAGCACGTCTATTCAAAGACATTTTCTAGTTGAATTTATCTTGCTCTCCGAACGCGATGGAGCGGAACCTGGGCGCTGAGGGGGCGTGGTCTCCCCAGCGTGGTCTCTCAGAGCTAAAGAGGCATTAATAAAATAATTGAGACATAAACTTCATGGGCAGAGATGTCGATGTAAATCCCTGAGGAACCCCTGGGCCCGTGTTGCCTTCAGTGTCTGTGGTTTAAAAATGTTTTATCTGCTCCTCTGTTCGTTCATCTCCTGGACGCCGCTGATCCCCGCCGTGCTCCGCCCCCTTCCTGACGCCCCCGCTCTGATTTATGATCAGATTAAGGGACGCACTGGAGCGTTCGCCTGTCACGGCCGTTTAAATTAGCAACACGCGGGCCTGTGATTTGTGATTGTTTGCACGGGACGACCGTCCGTCTCCGTCCTCGCGTCATTAAGAAAACAAATTCCTGCCCCGTCCGACGGCGGCGCCTTTATCAATTATTGAACAGCATGTTCCGCCACACGCGGCAGATTAATGTGCACGATAAAACACGGCCGTGCAGAAAATCCCTGGGATCAAAGAGCCGCAGCGTCCTGGGCTCGAGACTCGACATCGAAATAACCAACGAGACATTTACGGACAAGATGAGAATGGATGAGACACACTGGGACAATGTGTGGTTTCTAAACACGAGATTCGCAGTATTTGCGTGTACTTACAGGTACTTCTTGTTTTCGTAGACGTCGTGCAGCTTTAAGACGTGAGGGTGTTCGATCAGCTTCAGAATCGCTATTTCCCGCTCGACCTGGAGACACAGAGAGAAAAACCTGAAGAGGTGGACGACGAAGACGGAGACAAGGCGAGGACCACCGGTGTCCACCGGTGCCCTCCTGATTCGTCCTTTCATGAAACATCATCAGCTGTCTGTCCAACCCTCTGACTCAGCCTGTCCTTGCTCGGGGACGGAGACGTGACGGGCTCAAGAGGACAGACGTCACACAGGAGACACCAGAAGACATTTCATTTCCATCAAAGCTTAGTAAATAATATAAATATTTATTTGGCCTCGGCGTTTCAGCTGAGGCCTCCACACGCCACACGTATGACGCATGTATGATGCAGGTGTGGTCACGTGACCAGACCCCCTCCCCCGCCTGTGTGAGCAGCGGCGTGCACGTTCGACGACCCACCGGAGTGTCTTAATGTGGCGGCGAGGCCACGCCTCTCACAACCAGCACACGCTCTGACGATGCCTGGCAACAACGACCCGTGTCAGAGCCCCACCCACAGTGGGCGGGGCCGAGGCTCTTCAGACGGCCGTTAATCTTTAGTGCTGATGACTCAGCAGTTTCGTGCTGAGCTCAGCGGCGCCGCTCCAGCGATGACTCACCGGGCACCGAGGATGAGAAACATGAAGGTGACTTCTGCTTCTGGAACCAGGAGAGCCCCAATAGCCCCTCCCACTGGCGGCGAGTCAGGCCGTAAAAAAGTTTTTTATTGTATCATCGCAGAACGAACTCAAGCACCTCGAAACGTCAGGGGAGACACAGGGAGCGGCCGCTCCTCCGCGCCTCCTCCGGCCCCCCGGGGGCCCCGGGCCCCTGACTGGAGGCAGCGCTCAGATCTTAATGAACTGTGAGGGCGCCATGTTTCCAAATCCCGCTTTAATTGAAACACGATGCCGCAGCAAATCAGAACATCCGCCCACTAATGAAACCGCCATCTGTTGCTATGACGCTAGGGCGATCCTGGAGAGAGAGAGGGGAGAGGAGAGGAGGAGAGGGGAGGAGGAAACAGAGTGTAGAGGAAGTAAAGGAACAAGATGACAAAAAGAAAAAGAAATGAGAGTGAAAGACTAAACGAAAGGAGGAGACCAGAGGAAAGAAGAATAAGAGAAGGAATAAAGGAGCAGTCAAAGAAAGAAGAGGACAGGGCAGACAGCAGGAGGAGACACACAGAGAGAGAGAGAGAGAGGAGGATTAGGAGGAGCGAAAGAAAGAAAAGAGAAACTGGATGAGAAGGAGATGAAGAGAGGAAGGAGGCAAAAATGGAAGATAGGAGGGAAGAAAAGGAAAGGAGGCAGGAAGAGCGTCCTTCACACGTACGATCACATGATGATATACGTGTTTGTAGTATTTAAAAAAGCTGATCACACACACACACACACACACACACACACACAGCACTGACACCATTATCGGGAGCAGCCAGTCGTCGAGGAGACGCAGCTCTCACTCGATCTGCTCCTCCGAGTGGAAAACAATTGAATCACTCGCCGTCACACTCGGACGCCTCGTGCACCTTCAGGTCACATGTCTCCTCAGACGGACGAGGACGCACACACACGACACGTTCTGAAGGAGGGACAGACAGAAACATAAAGAAATGCAGCTTGTTCCTCCCCCGAACCTGAGGCCACACACACACACACACACACACACACACACACACACCTTCACGTGTGTGTTAGCTCCTCATGCTAACGCGAGGCTGTAAATACCAGGTCTGACACGTGGGCGGTGTGAGGAGCTGATCTCTGGAGGAGTGTTGAAAATGTCAGGCTGCCCATCACACACACACACACACACACACACACTCAGCCAGGGTCGTCACTTCCCTCCGCTGCCGTTATTTTTTCATCCTCTTCATTGTGTGAGAACACATCGACCATATAGCTGCCTGTTGCCATGACAACAGCAGGGCCCTTCTAAAATAAGACCGAGGCGAGAGAGAGAGATTAGAGGAAGCTATTGGGACAGCCCCCCCCCCCCCCCCCACCCCTTAATGATGTGGTGGGAACTTTGAGAACCTCCCTCTGCTCACGCCTCCACCTCCTGCACCGTCCATCAGGAACCCCCCCCCATGACAGAGACGATGTGATCACCTGCTCGTCACATTAACGCAGGGGACGTGTTCCCTCACCTGAACACACACAGCAGCTGATGTGTTCTCGCTCAGAGGAACATCTGTTCCGGAGCTGACAACAATAAAACACGCAGAATAATCCTTTAAGAACTTGGTGCCTGAGGCTGAGATGATGTCACGTCACTGGATCAGTCCACTGGAGGCGCAGACGGGGGTGTGACGTGTTCGTCAGTCTTACCTTCATTAGAACCGACTCGCTGAGTTTTTCTCTGTTGACGATCTTCACGGCGACTTTCTGACACGTGACGCAGTGGACGCCGAGCTTCACCAGACCTGAAAGACACGAGAGGGACGTGAGGACAGGAAGAGGAGACAACCTACGATCCACTGATGAAGACGAGGGACGTTCCTGTCTGTCCCTGCGTCCCTCACAGAAAACTAGAGGACAAAAACTCGCACGCAGCTCTGAGTCCCTCCGTCCTGACGCATGAGGGGACGTCCCTGCAGCCTCGCTCATGTCTCAGGCTGGAGACCAACAGCAGACCTCAGTTCCTGACCACATGATCAACCATGACCTTTGACCTCGTCTCTTTCGCTCATCCTCCAGTGAAAACCGTTTGATTTCACCCTGAGACTCTTTCACTTTTTTGTGTTCTTTTCTGGGACTGTCTCTCTGTCCTCGTGATGACGATAACAACGCGACAATAAGCAGCGGAGAGGAAGTCGCTCTGTCACGACTTCACGGATCATTGGTATGAACAGTGTGATGAGACCCGGGTGAGACAGGAAGGGGAGGGGACCCTGTTGCTTTATTTTCACCTGCAATCAAGCAGGCTGTGACATCACGCCACTGTGCTGTGATGTCATCAATGTCACAGGTCATCAGCCTCAAACCAACCCGAGGCAGTGAAGGCCCCGCCCACCCAGACCTGAACATCGATTTCATACCATGAATGAACCATCGCACGCCGCCCCTCTGGGCTGGACAGCCGGCGTGAAGCAACTCAATATTCTGGATTGATGTAGTTCAGCGAAGGAGCAGGAGGCCAATTAACAGAAGACGTCCTGCGGCCACGTGACAGGCTGTCGATAAAGCTCTGATGAAAACGAGCCGTCTTACCTGCGTGCACGTGGTCGCGTTGACAGGAGGAGGAGGAGGCCGTCCAATCAGAGGAGAGCGTGGGAGGAGAGAGAGAGAGAGAGAGAGAGAACAACGGTGAGAGCTCAGCTCAGAAATCTACCAGGAAACACGACAGCCAATCAGCTCTCAGCTTTCCTTTAATGACTGTAAATTCCATTTTCTGGTTTCTGTTCATTCTGCTTCACATGGACGTACGCATGTGAGTCAAGGTTACCCCCCCCCCCCCCCCNNAAGGTTCCCCCCCCCCCCCCCCCCGCATTTCTCCAAATCCAAACACCAGCTCCTTCCTCTCCAGTAATGAGGTAATTAATTAAACCAGCGCCTCCTTTTCTCCTCTTCTCTGCTCTTCTGTCAGTGAGCAGGACGGGGGGAGGAGAGGAGGAGGAGGGAGGCCAAGAAAGCAGGTCAGGCCACAAGAGAGAAAGAGAGGGGGGGGGGGGGGGGGGGGGGCTTGGTGCTGCGTTCAGGTGCAGGTGGGGCAGATCAATATCGTCCTGTAAACACTTGTTCACGGAGACATCTGATTTGCATTTTCCTTCCGCTGATTTCCTGCCTGAGTCGACACACTTCAGTGAAGTGAAACCTCAGCGCTGCCGGAGACGTCCCACATGTCCCACTTACAGAGAGACAACCAATCAGCAGAGCGGCAGGAAGTCAGACCCGGGAGTGAAGCACCAGGACGATGTGGCTTTCTCATCTCGATTTGAAGAAAGAAGAGAAACGCCTTCATCATCACCATCTCTCTGACCATCTCTGTCACCACACATTCTCCTGACGTTCCCCAGACCGTCCACCAGGGGGCCAGACTGAAAACCCACAGACGCAGATATGGAGGAAGCTTTGTGCTTCAGCTTTCAAAGTAAAAGCCCAGAGATGCTGGAGCCTGGTGCAGCTGCAGTGATGAGTCAGAGGGCGTCTTCTGCAGCCCGCGGTGCACAAGTTAGCCCCCCGCCGAGGCGGCCATTAGCAAACACCCTGTGATGTCACGGCATCGCCGCTGTCTGGGGCCAGAGGCTGAAGTCCGATGGAGAGGATCGAACGTTTATCAAAGTTTGCACGTAGAGAATTAAACACACACACACTTAGCTGTTAGCACTTAGCTTAGCATAAAGAGTGCGAACAGAGCGACCTCATTTCTGCAACATTAGAAAACACTGAATGCTTTTATTTTGTAATTCAACTATGGCAATACAGTGCATACTTGAAGTACCCTGTACTACTCTGTATTTGTGCGTGCAGCGTGCGCTGGTCGTGAGGCTGAGCGCTGCCGACGGCTCTCAGGCCACTTCACGCGCCGTCACAGGGAAATCTTGTCATGAAACCTCCAGCTCGTCACTTTAACGAGGCCAGTTTTACGTAACTGGAACGAGGAGGAAGCAGCGGCCCGGTAATTAACCCACAGGAGAGAGAGAGAGAGAGAGCAGAACGACAGGAGGAACAGAAGCTTCATGATGAAAGGAGAAGAGATGAGGAGGAGGAGGAGGAGGAGGGGAGACCTCTGACAATACTGAAAAGTGCTGTTGACGCCAAGAGGAAGAGCCCAACTCCCAAACCTATGACGCAAGCCTCCTCCTCCTCCATCACCTCGTCTGTCTCCTCAGAGGACCCGTCCAACCCGTCTGAGACACTGTCCCCTGCTCCAGACTGCATGTGGACTGCAGGTGTTTCTGTGGGATGTACCATGTGTGCTGCGGGGGGGGGGGGGGGGGGCCGGGGGGGGGGGCCTTGGCTCCGTCACTTGAACGAGTTTGATTCATATTCAAACCTGTGACTGACCTCTGACCTCTGACCTCACAACTCATCAGAGTCAAATAAACACCGCGACGAAGAATAAACCCTTGTCATCGTCGCTGCTTTGATTGACTCTGTCTTCAGTTCCCCGCCCTGACGATGCGGCGCCGCTGCAGAAACACGATAATAACTGTCTGTTGGACCCAAAGAGGACACGTCCAGAAGACGCCGAGGTGAGCTGAGGAGGAGGAGGAGGAGGAGGAGGACATGGAGCTGCTGTGACCTCTGAACCCCTGCAGCAGAAGGTCCACGGCCTCTTAGTGATTAGACTCTGATGTTTTATCACCTTCTCCAGAGACCCCCCCCCAACACTTCCTGTGCAAATTAATTTCAGACGTGTGTCCGACCTGACCGGGCTCGCCCGTCAGACCGCGGCCGTTAATGAGCCCTGAGCGCAGCAGTTACTAATGTAGCTGTGACACACACACACACACTGATGAACACCGGGGCTCGGGGCCCTGCTGCACCTCATCAGCTGCTCCGTCGTGTACGGCAGGAAATGACATCATCGCCACGCTCATGGCTGCGTCAGATGAGGAGGCGAGAAATGAAAGGATTCACGTCAGTTTGAGGTCGAAGGGAACACACACACACACACACACCGGGTCACGGTGCTGTTGCACGTGAATGGAGCGCTGCCCTGTGACACACATGAGTCATCAACAGTCTGTGGCTTCCTCCGAGAGGACGGACGAGGGACGGAGGACGTTTCAGGTTGGGAATGAAGACACATGTCTCAGAGACACTGAGGGATGATCAGCCAGGGGGGGGGGACTCCATCAGCTGACACAACAAACATCGTCCCCGTCCTCCCCGTCTCTGTTGTCTCAGGTCAGCGGCTCTGTTCGCTGAGTCGGCGTCCTGCTGCCGTGACCCAAATACCAGCTTACTGCCGGCCTGCCTGTCTGCGCTCTGATTGGCTGGAGCGTGGCACAGAGAGGGGGGGTGGGGGTGATAAACTGCTGTGACATCATTTGATTATTACCCATAATCCCACATTCCACCAGAGACGGCAGCGTGTTTCAGACACGAAGCAGCGTCGGGGTCCAGAAACAACAAACGTCTGCAGCCGAGGATTCAACAACAACAACAACAACTTAACGATGAGCCCACAACCTTCTGACTGTGACATCACGTCAACAAACCAGCACAGTGACCAGGAGACACCACGAAGGGTTAGTTTACATTCATTAAATGTTTAAATTATGATATGATTTTATTATATAAATGCACTGAGGCCTCACACACACACACACACACACTCAGAGGTGGTGATACAGGGGGTTCAGATCCATGAGGACACAGACCTGCTGAGTCCAACAGCTGCTCAGAGTCACTGCCGCCAACACGGTGTCAGCGACAGTGAACACCAGCGCACACACACACATGCACACACAGACGCACACACACACGGTAACGTTTTCATTCAACACCCAAACATCGGAGCCACAGAGCATCAATCGATATGACAAAGAACTCTCTTAAGCCTGCACACACACACACACACACACACGTACAGAGGATCAATCCTGCTCTGAGTAAAGTGGAGCAGAGTGGGAGGATCGTGACCCTGGCTGACCTCTGAGTCATGTGATAACTTCACTACTCGCTCTCGGCTGATTGGGGCGGAGCTGATGATGTCACAGTCACAGACATGACGGCGAGGAGGAGGAAGGAGCCGGGGCGCAGCCACAGCCTGTAGATAAACTGTCAGTACAAAGTGAGCCCCAGGGAATCATGGGATACGCCGGTGGAGCCCGGGCGGCTTTGTGCACGGCGGCGGAGATGATTCCAGCCTGAGCGCGTTGTGCTGCTGTCGCCGTGGTTACCGTGTGACGTCAGCGTCGACAGACACACTGAGGAACAGGATTCATTCAACCTTCGTCTGTCCATCAGACGTGTGGACGTCTCGCTGGACGGGCGTCTCCCAAAATTAAATGAGACCTGGTTCTATGAACAGGACACATCAGGGGACAGTGTGAGGGACCCCCCCCCCCCAGACCCCCCCGTCCCCCCCACAGACCCCCCCGTCTGACGCTGGTCACATGATCACGTGATTGGTCAGATTTACATAACGATGAGGGAACACCCAGAGTGAGAGAGAGAGGACGGATCAAATGAGGACCTGTCCTCACTCGCTCGTCCCCGGGAATGTCTGATCGATTTTAATCTGATTGGTGACTTCAACAGAATAACACAACCTAACAACAGAGAGAGAGCAGGACACACACACACACACACACACACTAAGATTGCTTTTCTCACAACTGGATGGAACTTAATTACCCCCCAACTCATTACGTCTCTGCTCCCAGAGGAAGAGAGTGAGACGAGAGTGATGAAAGAAGGAAAAGAATAAAGACTGAAAGAGAGAGGGGGGGGGGGGGACAAGATGTGATGAGATGTGACGAGGACGAAGATATCGTTGTTTGAATCCCTCACCAGTTTTCATCTCAATGAAAACACGATGAGTCATCAGGACGGCACACACACACACACACACACACACACACACACACACTGACTTTAACTAACTTTAACTAACCCTAACTATCACAAACTAAAACCAACCTGCTTGGTTTTCTTTTCCTTCTTTAAACTTGTCAGCGTGTGGAGAAACTGAAAAAGTGAATCAGCAGAATTCTGGAAACTGCTGAGTCGTCAAAAATGTCGACAAAATAAAACCGGAACGTTTTTTACTGAAGATTCAAATCAAATCCACAAACAGACATTTAGAAAAGTCCCTGAGAGACTCTTCTGGAGTTAAACATGTTCACAGATATATGAATAACAAATAAATACATTATATACAGAGGAAAATAGAAAATGAGTTTTTAAAAAACAAAGATGAATGTTTATTCTGAATCGTTTTAAAGAGAAATATAAAGAAGTGTCTGACGTGTCAGCAGCAGACAAAGACTCTGTCCTGACGTCTGCGGCAGATATGACATCATCCCTCTCTCTCACTCTCTCTCCTCCTCCCTCCACCTTTATTTTCTTGTCCTAAAAAAAGATGCCCCCCCCCCGTCCTACAAACACGTCCATTAACGTCCCAAGATGCTGCCTGACAGGAGGCTCGTCGCTGATCTTGTTCTCCGCTGCTGCAGCGTCTCAGTGAGACGTCTGTCTGTGACATTAACGCCGTGATCAAAGACGTGTCCACAGGTTGGACTGCGTGTGTCCAGTGAAACTCTCTGAAAGGTCAGAGAGCGGCTCCTCCTCCTCTGGGAAACGTCTCTATCAAACAGAGCGTCTGACATTTGGACCCGGAGCAGAACCGAAGCAGGTCGGGTCCTGAACACAGGCAGAGCTGGAGAACTGGTCTCACCGCAGCTTCAGACCTGGCAGAACCCAGCACTGCAGCAGATGGGACAACCCCCATCACACACACACACACACACGCACGCACGCTGACGGGCCTTCCAACCGTCGTCAGTCAGCTGCTGGTGGTCCTGCTCAGCAACGTTCATCTTAACCTACTTTCAGCAATAATCTACATAAACACTCCACAGTCTCCGAGGAGCACGACGGCAGAGACGAATTACAGGCCCAGGGCTGGAAGGGAGTGTGTGTGTGTGTGTGTGTGTGTGCATCAAAGCCGCCCCTCAGTCTGGCTCTGCTTCGTGGGGGATGTTCAGTGATTCGTTGCCTCTTTAAGACTTGCTGAAGCCTTCAGCACCACGGACAGCTCAACAAATACTACCACCGCTGCTGATACTTATACTGCATCCATTTAGGAGTATTTCTACAGATCTCTACTACTAATACTAACAACAGTAGTGATAACAGTGCCAGTACTGATACTAGTACTGATAGTACTGTACCTGCAGCTCCCCCTGTAGGTACGTATACAACTAGTACTACTACTAGTACTACTAGTGTAGCTACCATGGCACTAACAGGACTAATCGTATTGATACTTATGGCACGAGGCCCAGAGTGTAATATTTGACCCAGGGTATTTGATTTCGATGAGTAGTAAAGGTGTAGAGTTGGGTTCACTCAGGGGACAGACTCAGGGACAGAGGACATGCTGCTGTGTCTCTTCCTGAGTGGACACAGACACTTTGATCCAGATGTTGCCGAGTGATCTGAGGAGCCGACCTCCGACCTCAGCACGGCCAGGAGCCACGCCCACGTGTTTCACAGCAGTAGCGTGGGACAGAGGCGGCGGCGGATAATCCCCGACATGGTTCCTGTCGTTACCGCAGCTCTGCCTTTGTCTGTGGGGAATTAAAGCTGAGCCCCTGAAAACGCCACACTCTGATTTCTGTGCCTCCATTAAATTTGTGGTTCGACCGAAGACAAATGTCGGCGCTCTCCGTCGTTCAGAGAGCGGCGTTCTGCGGGAGACGGATTCCCCAAAGTCTGCAGCCGAGTTAATGGAAAAGTGGAGCACGAGTTGATCCGCCGAATGGCGAGGGGCTTTATGGGGGTTTGGAGCTGCTGCTCGTGTGCCGGTGCGATGGCGGCGGCGGCGGCAGTGGGGGTGGGGGTGGGGGTTAAGCCGTCATTGCTCTACATCCCGTCACCACTGGAACAGCGGGGGAGAGGACGGGGGAGCCGGGGGTTTGATCCCGTGACAACCAGAGAAAATCCTCAAATAAACAAAAGCTCCCTCACTCTGGCTTCCATATTGCCCCCCCCCCCCCCTCCCTGTACTGTACATGCTGTTGCCCCCCCCCCGCCTGCGCTCAGTAATCCCAGGAAAAGCCCTGAAGCCCTGGGGCAGGACGGCAGGAGAAATCACGGCGGAATTGATCCGTCTGATCGCTGAGTTTCCTACAAGCACACGATCAGAGGCGTCCACAGGAAGACTCAGGGGGACACACATGTCTCACACTTGACTTTCTGAACCTTCCAGGAGACAAGGTGGATATTTGACCCTTTAAAGGTTTGATACAGATAATCCAGAAGCTTAGACAGAAGCACGACGTTGGGTTCATAACCAGTTCATAACCAGAACCTGCTGCAGGTGGGGACGTCTCTGATGTCCAGCTGAGGACAAAGACAGAGTCTGAGAGACACAGAGCACCGGACGAGCGTCTGGAGTCTCCAGACGATTAGCATAGCTCTGAAATGAGCCTAGCTTAGCATCGTGTTCCTGAGGGGAACTCTGGGAAGGGGCGTTTGATTTGAGACTGAACCGGAGAATCAGCCTGGTTCTGGTTCTGAGGAACATGTGAGGAGACGTGTCAAACGTCCATCTGTCCCCGGAGACAGCCGCACCCCCTCTCAGGTGGGACACTGAGGCTCGAGCGGATCGACGCTCCAATGAAACTTTTATTGCTGCGTTCTGTCGGACCGATTAACGCCGCTTTGCCTCTAATGGCTGCTCCTAAATCACTGTCGACGGAGAGGGCGGAGCCACAGGGGCCAGCTCGCACACACACACACACACACACACACACACACACACACACACACACACACACACAGGCTCTGAAACTTCCTCAAACCAGATCAACACGTTAACAGAGGTGAGGTGGGTCAAGGTCAGTGGCCCGTTGACTGATTGGCTGAATGAGACGAGCATCAAGTCAAGTACTGTAGTAGTTAGTGGTAAAATAAGAAGTACAGTCAAGTACTGTAGTAGCTAGTGGTAAAATAAGAAGTAAAGTCAAGTACTGTAGTAGTTAGTGGTAAAATAAGAAGTAAAGTCAAGTACTGCAGTAGTTAGTGGTAAAATAAGAAGTAAAGTCAAGTACTGTAGTAGTTAGTGGTAAAATAAGAAGTAAAGTCAAGTACTGTAGTAGTTAGTGGTAAAATAAGAAGTACAGCTCTGGCAGCTGCTGGTTGAGGTCGACTCAAAGAGCCGCGGAGTGGAGGACACTCCAGTCAGAGACAGACACGTCCAATCAGGCCTGACCTCCCGGCGAGGAGCCTCCTCCGCGGTGACTGAGGGAGCAGCTGGCAGAGAGAGGCCGGAGCAGATGGGCGGCACCCGCACGGCGAACAGGCGGCGGGGAGACGAGAGGGACGAGGGACGAGGAACGAGGGACGGGTGGTCGGCGAGCAGCACAGACACCTGGGAGTTTTTGCTTTCGGCCGCTGCTGTGCTCAGCTGCATCGTCCTCTGATTGGCTGAGTCTCACTGTCAATCAGGCCTTAATGACTAATTGGGACCAATTACAAACCATGACATCATCGGCTGGAGCCCATTCCAGGCCTGGGGACGGCCTCCTCTCTCTCCTCTGCTCCTTTGCTCCCTCCCTCTTTTCATAACTTATATCTCATTGTTCTTTTTCTGCAAGCTCTCACTTTTCCATTCCCTCCCCCTCCCTCCCCCTCCCTTCCCCCCTCGGCTTTTATTCATCCCCCACTATGCCTGCCCCTCCCCCTCTCACTCTCTCTTTCACTTCATCCTCCTCTCAGCCCCGCCCACCTGCCTCTCCAGTTCTAGTTTTGCTTGAAGCGTCGTCTTTGTCTGCCTGTGTGTGTGTGTGTGTGTGACTCTGGGTGAATGCTGGGTTGTATTTTTAGCTCAGGCTCTTCTCCTCCTCAGAGAGTCCAGAGAATCTGACCTGGTCCTGTTTGCCTCCCCCAACACACACACACACACACACACACACACACACACACACTGGTTCCCTCCAGCATCAGTACACAGACCAAATATCAGCAGCTTTACTGTGAAAAGCCTCAAACACTCAGATTCCATCTGTGATCTGATGTGTCACTGAACACTCGGCATCATCAATAATAATAATAATTATAATAATAACAACAATAATAATCATAATAATTATAACCTGATCTGATTAATCTGATGGATTGTTCATCAATTTTCAGCTGATTGAAAGAAACTGTTGACAAAACCTGATGATGCGTTCACTGACACGTAGGGAAAAATGTAAACTCCTACTGAGTGTTCCAGTGTGTGTGTGTGTGTGTGTGAATGCAGGCGTTCTCACACACACACACACACCCAGTGGGACATCTGGCAGGTGGTGTAATGAGGGTCACGACCTCCTCCTCCTCCTCCATTACTGAACATTTCAACAACAACAGGCATCTGGACTTTTAGAAATCTGACATAAATAAAACTCAGTTTGGATCGCAGCGTGGTGTGTGTGTGTGTGTGTGTGTGTGTGTGGTTCTGAATGTAAAAACACAGTGAATCCTGAGCCTTGTCAAAATTCAGCCCCTTCCATTTTGTTTCATTAACACCCAGTGTCACCGGACGCTGGGATTAGAGGCAGATTAAGGACAGTCCAACATGGGTGGCGGCCTTGGGGGGGGGGGGCTGAATGCACCCGCCGCCCACACGCCGTTTGTCTTTTGTTTGCACAGAGAGGATGAGCTTCATGTGAGACAGAGACACTGACGTCTTCACCCTCAGACTGAAGGGAGGGAGGGGCCACAGAGGTCACCAAAGTCAGCAAGGTCAACCTCCTGAGGATCACACACACACACACACACACACACTTTGGCTGCGAGCAACTGAATCTGATGTTTATCATGAAGTAATTTAGCATGCTCTAATTCATTTAACTGCTAATGCATGACCTCAAGGTACGAACTGCAGCCATTCACACCTGCAGTTACACACACACACACACGCACACACGCACACACACGCACACACGCACACACACGCACACACGTTACCATAGCTACAGCTTTGATGCAGAGAGTTTCCGAGGCCTCGTTTTCACTCAACCAATAAAGGCAACAACAGCAAGTGTGAGTGTGTGAGAGTGTGTGTGTGTGTGTGAGAGTGTGTGTGTGTGTGTGAGTGTGTGAGAGAGTGTGTGTGTGTGTGAGTGTGTGTGTGTGTGAGAGTGTGTGAGAATGTGTGTGAGTGTGTGAGAGTGTGTGTGTGTGTGAGAGTGTGTGTGAGAGTGTGAGAATGTGTGTGAGTGTGTGAGAGTGTGTGAGAATGTGTGTGAGTGTGTGTGTGTGTGTGTGTGAGAGTGTGTGTGAGAGTGTGTGTGTGAGTGTGAGAATGTGTGTGAATGTGTGAGAGTGTGTGTGTGTGTAACTGCAGCCATTCACACCTGCAGTTACACACACACACACACACACGCACACACGCACACACACGCACACACGCACACACACACACACACGTTACCATAGCTACAGCTTTGATGCAGAGAGTTTCACAAATAACGTATTAGAGCCGAGGCCTCGTTTTCACTCAACCAATAAAGGCAACAACAGCAAGTGTGAGTGTGTGAGAGTGTGTGTGTGTGTGAGAGTGTGTGAGAGTGTGTGTGTGAGAGAGTGTGTGAGAATGTGTGTGAGTGTGTGTGTGTGTGTGAGTGTGTTGTGAGAGTGTGTGTGTGAGAGAGTGTGAGAGAGTGTGTGAGAATGTGTGTGTGTGTGTGTGTGTGTGAGAGAGTGTGTGTGTGTGTGTGAGAATGTGTGTGTGAGAGAGTGTGTGAGAGAGTGTGTGAGAGAGTGTGTGAGAGTGAGTGTGTGAGAATGTGTGTGTGTGTGTGTGTGTGTGTGAGAGAGTGTGTGAGAGTGTGTGTGAGTGTGTGTGTTTACATTTACTGCAGAGAGGCTGCAGCCGCTCTCTGCTGTAATGCAGCACTGCAGCCTCACACTGCAGAGTGCTCCCTGAAAATACTGCAAGATACACACACTCTCACACACACTCTCACACACAGTGCTGGGGGCCACAGTACCTGCCAGCAGGACCAGTAAGTGAGTATAATAGCGTTTCTCACGCCCCTGTCGTCGCCCCCGCCCCTTAATCTGATTATGCCACATGATTGGATGCTTCACTGCCGCCGCCAGCCGACCATCTGCGGACTGGACACTTCTAAGGCAGGGAGGAAATTCAGGCCTCGGCCTGCCCCCGATGCTCATGGGTAATGCTGAGCAGCGAAGTGGGCGAAGCTCATTAAGGTTTGTCCCTAAATGGACTCTCCTTCCGTGACCGCGTCCTCTTCGCCGTGAAATTCCAAACTGCCGGGCGCCGGGAGCGCTGGGCCGTCCCATCACGCTCTCGTCAGGGATTTGAGGGGATAGAAGTGTGCGGTTTATTTATCTCTCACAACATACGGGAAATGAAGTGAGGGCCGAGTGAGGGCGGGGCCCGGATCAGAGCAAGGCCCACGGGTAATTTCCCATGGTTCACTGCAGGACGCTGGAAACGCTGACTCAGGGGGAAGAGTCCAGATTGGTTTTGGAAGCGAATGAAAGAATTTCAGAGAGGGGGGGGGTCATTGCTCAATGTCATCAAGGTTTAAGGCTGCGGAGCCTTGAACCAACGTCCTGTCTGAGGCTCAGACCACACCCCCAACGCTGAGCCACCAAGGCCAGTGAGGTGAGACTGTGAGTGGACGTCCAACGCCACGAGGACTGAACCATTTGGCTGATTTGAGGAGCCTTGGATCGCGCCACTTCTGTCAGGTGTCGGCTCCTACGAATGAAGGTGTGTTGTGAACCGTGTGTGTGTGTGTGTGTGTGTGTGTCTGTGTGTGTATAAATAATGACACGTGACGTGAGGTGTGTCCCATACGTCCACCACGAGGACGATCAGCTGGACTTTGGGAACTCATTGCGAGTCCTTAGTTATTTTCTTTGTAGGGATTCACTGAGCGTCTCTGTCAACACACACACACACACACACACACACACACACACACACACAGATGTGTTTTTGTGTCTTCAGCCCCTGAATATTTCAGCAGCAGCTCCCTGACGTGCACTGGGAGACTCGTTAATGACTGACAGCCACAGGCACGATGACGGCAGCCTCCTCCACACGAGGTGTGTGTGTGTGTGTGTGTGTGTGTGTGTGTGTGTGTGTGAGCAGCCACCACGGATGGTTTTTACCCTCTGCTCCTCCATTCATGACACATTCAGCCTCTGAATAAAATCTGCCCACTCCTCCACCGCTCCTTCTCCTTCTTTTTCTCCTCACCTCTCTTTTTTTTGGGGGGGGGGGTGTTAGGTGTTTGCTGTGTGTGAGGAGGAGAGAGAGAGAGAGAGGGAGGGAGGGATGGGGGTAGTTTCTCAGTCATTGTTAAATAGCTTAGACGAAATCCCCCATCCTCCTCCTCCCCCTCCAGCGCAGAGCGGAGGGGCCACGGATCTGGAGCGGGCGTCCAACCAGCCACAGAGGAGAGCATTCCGCTGGTTGCCGTGGAAACCGGGCCCTCAACTGGGAGGGCGAGCAAGAGTGAGGGAACGAGGGAAAGGGATGTACTGTGTGTGGGGGGGGGGCACCAGCCATAATTTAGCTTACCCCCCAAAACCAACCCCCCCCCCCCCCCCCCCCCCCAGACAAATGAAATATTAACCCAGTCCTCCCATTGGACGAGACCCCCACCTCCACCTGTCGGCAGACCTTTGTCCACAGCACACACACACACACACACACACACACGTGAGTCACTCACAACAGAATGATTTCTTTAATTGTTCTGGATATTTCAAAGAGCAGATATTCCAGTGGAGGAGCTTCTTGACTAATCCTCACAGAGGCTGAATATTTGATTTTCTGCTGATGTGACTCGTTTCCCAGGATTTACTCGCCGTCACCGCTGTCGCCATAAATTGTTTTATGTTGAATTCAGCATCGAGCAGAGACGCGCAAACACACCGAAGATCCAACACGCACACACACACACACACACACACACACACACACACACACAGGCAGAATGATGGGAGTGTGACCACCTGCAACCTGCTGATAATGAAGCTGTATTTCAGGCAGCCATCTGTGCTGGGGGTCTCCCTGCTGCCCACGCACACACACACACACACACACACACACGCACGCACACACACACACACGCTGGTCGATCAGTGATCAGGATCTTATTTTGTTCTCCAGACCTTCGCTGATGTTCTTCATCATTGACGAAAGCAGACGTGCGAGCAGAAGGAGGAGCAAAGGGAGGGGCTTAGGGAGGGGCTTAGGGAGGAGCAGAAGGAGGAGCAAAGGTCGGCGACTGCAGTCAACTTCGCAGTGATCGCCAAGAAAGAAAAGAGCGGAGCCATTGTCGCAGGAAGGAGGAATGAAACCATGACAACCATCCACACTGTTAGTTGGCACTTAGAACCCCCCCCACAACACACACGAAAACACACGGACTAATTGTTCCGAGTCAGCGCAGCCTCTCGCCATTCAGACACGCACCATGAGGGCATTGTTCCAACAGCACGCTCACAACCCTCCCGTGTTCGTATGAAGCGTCTCGTGGTCGCAGGATCAAACTCAGCCACTCCAACTTTTCATTGTTTCCTTTTCCAACTTCGCCGTTCGTAAAACGAGGGACACGTTTCCAGGTGAGAAATACACAACGGATCCGTTCTTTCTGCCTCTGGCTACGATCCATCCTCGCCCAACCTGAAACGTCACGCCCCCACAGCATCGCTCCGTCTTCTGCTGGACTTACAGACGCTAGAACGTCACGTTCGTCCCACAGCGGCCCCTGCACGATCAAACCCTGCTGCATGCTGGGACATTACAACCTGCTTTACCACGCACAGCAGCTAGCAGCTAGCTACAAGACACGAGCTGTCCAGTCTGTGTGGACGTCACGAGACACGATGATGAGACAATGGAGAGACAAGAAGAGGAAACAAGAGAGTACGAAACCCACAAGTGAAAGGACAGACGCTAGTTTCCTGTCTCCGCTCTGCTCTGTTTGATATCGAGCTCTAGAAGACGTCCACACGCGAGTTTATCCTCAGAAGCAAAAAAAACCCATCAGCACAGGTTTGACCAGAGAACCGGAACTAGAACGAGTTCTTTCTGGGCGCGTTTTCCGTCTTTACGACTGATTCAGGTCGAGGACACATCGCTGCTCTCTGTCCCAAAGACACGAACGGACACCAAACAACGAGACGTGGATTCATGGATTTACTATTACTGGATTTACTGGTAAACTCATCCTGAGACAGAATCTAAACCTGTCCATCAGAACCATGTGTGATTAACTCCATCCAGTCGGCTAATTGTTGGTTATGAATTATTCACCATGAGCCTCCTCTCCCCGCTGCAGGCGGAGGGAGACACCTTGATGGTTTCTGGCGGCGTGTGATCACAGACGGGCCGCGTGCCGGTCTCAGCACAGACGCTGTCGCGGGGATTCAGACTCTGGACCGCTGCAGATTCACCCGGGTCCAAGCCGCTCGTCTTTACAGACGTCTGTGGACGAGCACAACCTGAGGTGTCTGGACACCATGACCTAGACGCTCCCAGCCTGTTGCTGATTGGTTCCTTTCAGGCACAGCGTGGTCTTATCTGACCGGTCAGGCTCCGGTCACATGACCTCCTTCCTGAGGAGAACACCCGGCACCAGCCTTGTTAAGGAAAGTTGAAACTCCTCAGAGCTCTGATGGGTTCTTGGAACATGTGAGGACGTGTTGTGTGTCAGTGTGTGTGCAGCACCGACTGTCTCGTTCCCAACTACAGGGACCTGTGGGGACATTCAGGTGAGGGGTGGAGCCTGTAGAGCAACAGGAGGCGGGGCAGAGACCAGTTTTTTGTTTACAGATCGTCCATCACCAAAACATCTGGAACATCCTCGTCTGTCCAGGCGAACGTCTCTGTCCTCTGCTTCACCCTGAGACATTTGTCTTCTTCCTGTGTCGTGTCCGTCACGTGTTAGAAGCCTCAGACACGCCCACTCGCTCACTGAGAAGGTTCAGGATGTTTCCTCACCTCAAAACGACTTCAGTGACCCCAACATGTCGACAACACCTCTGAGAAAAAGATTTGTCTTTTCACCCAAATGTCTCACGAGGAAGTCGACAGTGAAGAAGACGAGGAGGACAATGAAGATGACACTTTGCTCTTTGCTGCAGCCCAAGGAAAAAAATCCAGAGTGAACAAGCAGCGGGTCAAACATCAGAGAGAGAGAGAGAGAGAGAGAGAGAGAGAGAGAGCACAGGGCTGCAGTGTGTGTGTGTGTGTGTGTGTGTGTGTGTGTGTGAGAGAGAGAGAGAGCTGGACAGTGCAGCATCACTCTGCAGCCTCAGCAGAGACCATGTGACAGACGACGCTACAGAAAAATTATAGAAAAAAATCACAAGCCCGAACATGACTGAGCTCTGTCTGCCTGACGACAGGGATTAAAGGCACACTGCCACCTTCACCATCACCTTCATCACCCCCCCCCTCAGTCAGGAGCCGTGTCTCCGCCGCTCCGCTCCCGCATAGAGATCGCGCAGAGCCGCTGTGTGTGATGTCAGCTGCGGATGATGCTGAGGAGAGTCCCGCAGCTGGGGGGGGTGGGGGTGAGGGGGGGTTCACTAACCTGTCTGTCCTTTGCCCAGCGTCTTCTCCAGGCGGTACGGTCCCACATAGTTGGCGTAATGGCCGCTGTTGGCGTCCTTCCCCGACGATGACATGTCTCAGTCGTGCGGGACCAGTCTCTTTTTTCTTGCGGGTGTCAGAGAAGCGCAGTCCCGCGGTGGAGCTCGCCTCGCGCGGCGTGCCCGTGGATCTGATGCTGCCGCGTTACTCCCCCTCCTCCGTGCGTTCGCCCGTCTTTCCTTCGTATGTGTCCCCAGTCCCGCGCTGCTTTCGTGCACGGTGCGGCTCAGTGTGCGGGTTTGAACCTGTGCGTCATGGTGCTGTTGCGGGAGGAGCTGCGCTGCGGCCCCGCTGGATGTGAGCTGGAGCTGGGACAGGACGGACGCTGCTGCTCCGTCAGTGTGCGTCTGTGTCAACCAGCACTTCCTCCGGTCCTTTTCAAAATAAAGGCCACGCGTATAAATCCGCTGCAACTCCAGGGCCGGAGCCAGAGGGGGGCACCGACCCCAGCCCACCAGCTGGTGTCGCGCTCTATCGTGTTTCAATTTAACACCGACTTGTCTAAGAACTGTGGGTAAAACCCAGAGCATCACCTCCAGAGGGACTTGAACATCACAGCAGCTCCTCCATCGATTCCTCCTCATTGGTCAGGTGAGAAGAGGAGCAGCAGAGACAAGAAGTGATCAAGTTTATATCACCAGAAACTGTCTTCATCTTCTGCAGGAGGAGCAGAGTCGTGGTTTCTGCTCCTGCTCTGACTTTCAGATTTGAACTCAGGATCGATCATCTCTTTGGTTTCATGTTTTTGTTGTCAGAAAGTTGCGGTTTTAATTTGAAGGCCCCGTCACCCAACTTCCGGTGCTGGGCCATCCTGTCACAGCTGCTTGTTAGGGAACGCGCATGCGCACAGAGCGTGCACGGCAGGGGTCGAGTTAATGAAGGAAAATGAAGATGAAGCTGTAGTGCAACTTGTTCCCATTAAAACATTAAAACAACAAATCAAACAGATTCAAGGTCTGAGGTCAAAACAATGAACAAATAAAAAGTTTAACATGTGATAGACAGAGAGCGAGAGTGTGTGTGTGTGTGGGACACTCTCACTTGACTGAAGCAGTGGCTGCTGACACCGACCATCCATCAGTCTCATCACTCCTTCACAACAAAAGCCTTTTGACCCGGCACACTCAGTGGCAGATGGGACGCCCCCCAACTCCTGCCCCTCCCCGCGTGAATACCCCCACCCACCCCCACAAGTCCCTAACAAAGAGAGGGAGGGTGAAGGGGGGGGGGTGTCTCCATGTTACCACATTTTAAGACCTGCTTGCCATGGGACAGATCTTCACCTAAATGACTTCCTGCTAATGAATATTACCCCCCCCCCTCCTCCACGGATCAATCATGACATTTTTTTGTTTTGTTTTAGATCCACGCCACCGGACTCGCTCTCCAGCCTGAACTCTGCCGTCTGAGTCCCTGGAGGACGTGGACCGGTGGACAGCTGTGGACGGCACCTTGGCCACAAAGCCAGAGCCGGGTCCTAATCACCTTGATGTGGAATAATCTGCCATAATCAATACACACACGTCAACAGCTGAGCGTGTCATGGTGAAGAGGAGGTCAGCACCAGAGGATCAGCAGCCCCTAAACGTCCTCTGGAGACGTTTCAGGTTTGAAAGCAGAAGAGCAGTGAAGTGATTGATGCTGATTATATTATTTATTGAATATCGGTGAATACATGTACGTGATAAAAAACTCTGCCTCTTTGAGCAGGAACATGCAGATCAGTCATCAACACACGACTTGTGAACTCACATGTTGGTACTGATGCGTCAGATCTTCTCAGTGACAGCAGAGCCTCGAAACGTCCTTCACCATGTCACGAGCTGAAGCATGTTATTAAACTATGAAGGAGTCAAACTTCACTGTTGGACAAGCAACACGTTCAGTGCAGTGTCTCTCAGGGACACAGAGGGAGGACGGTGGACCAGTCAGAGCCGCTCTACACACAAGCTGCTGCCGCTTCAGCCTCTGTCCACACACGCTGTCCTCTTGACACCATCCTGGACAAAGATCACTTCCTGTTGAGAGAGGAAGACATCAGTGTTGGCAGAGACTCATCATAAAGAGCAGCAGGGACTTCAAAGCGGCGTGATTCAGTGCATCATGACCAATCACAAACATGGACAGTTTGACTTACAGCAGAGGGGTTGGGGCTGATTTCACACTGGTTAGTGGGCGGTGCTTAAATATGGGTTGATCATAGCAGGTTAGGCGTTCATTATCAGTTACCATGGTGATTTAACCTGATCAGAAGTGAACGAGGACTGCAAAAAATCTCCACTGTGACACTGTGTTTAGTCAAACGCTGATGAAAGCAGCACGGACTGACTCCAAGCATCTACTGACCTCAGAGTCTCCAGTCGACAGTCGGAACTCTGCTTTAGATCAAGCAGCTCCTTCACTCCTGAGTCCTGCAGGAAGTTGAAGCTCAGATCCAGTTCTCTCAGATGAGAGGGGTTTGACCTCAGAGCTGAAGCCAGAGAAGAACAGCTGATCTCTGACAGTCTGCACCACTTCAACCTGAATAAATAATAAAACTTAAAGATTCATTCAACTGAGTTAATGTGTGAAAATAACAAACAGATATTCATGTCAGCGCAGGCAGAATCCATGTGAGAATAGAGCAGGTGAATTTCCTGAGGACTCACAGAAAGAGAGGACACGTTGACAAAGGACACAAACACGAGATGTGAGACTGGACGAATGAGTATGTCAGGATGAAGAAGAGAAATGTAAAAGACAAAAATGTCCACTTGATCAGACATCATGTCCCACCTCCTGCTGCTCTACCCGTTCTCCATACATGAAAGACAAACTCGAGAAAAAGTCCAGACACGATTTCACATATTTCAAGACTGAAAACAGCTTGGTGTCCTCGTGTCCTCCGGGTTCAGTTGTTTGTAATATGTAGCTTCACCACTAGATCTCTCTCAACTATACATTGACCCTTTCACATGAAAACATGATGTCTAACCTCAGAGTCTCCAGTGGACAGGTTGGACTCTGTAGAAAACCACACAGCTCCTCCACTCCTGAGTCCTGCAGGACGTTGTTACTCAGATCCAGTTCTCTCAGATGAGAGGGGTTTGACCTCAGAGCTGAAGCCAGAGAAGAACAGCTGATCTCTGACAGACTGCACCACTTCAACCTGAATAAACAATAAAACTTAACTGTAGATAAACCTGAGATCACGTGTGAAAATAACAATCAAATATTCATGTCAGCACAGACTCATAACATGGAAGCTAAATATGAAATGAGACATGTTGGACTAAAGACAACTCCTGATCCAGTCACAGTAAATTATTTGGACCTGGTCTCTGTTCTGCACATCAGTTTAGGAAATCCAGATCAAAACAGATGAGACAAGTAGGTGAATATTTAGAATCTCACATATTAATTAATACATTCAAGTTATGATGAAGAGGAATCATGTTCATGAGTGTGTGATTAAATTAGATAAATGGTGTATATTTGCTATATTATAGATATGAGATCTACAAACATCAGTGAACTGACCTCAGAGTCTCCAGGGGACAGGTTGGACTCTGTAGAAAACCACACAGCTCCTCCACTCCTGAGTCCTGCAGGTCGTTGTTACTCAGATCCAGTTCTCTCAGATGAGAGGGGTTTGACCTCAGAGCTGAAGCCAGAGAAGAACAGCTGATCTCTGACAGACTGCAGCCCTTCAACCTGAATAAATAATAACAACAATAATAAGGTTTATTAACAAAATACTTAAAAAAAAATTTACAGAAAAGCACTGGTGGGAGCTGAACCCAGGACCTCCTGTTCAAAAGACAAGTTCTGAAATGTTGTTCAAACCCTCTTCAAATTGAGGCACTGGAGGAATTTGAACACGGGACATCCTGTTCACTCGACAGGCGCATCGGATGTTAAGTGTTAGATTCCATCTCCCAAGAAAAAACTAAATAACTAAACTCAGTTCTAAAATGTAGCTCCAACCTTGTTCAAACGGAGGGACTGGAGGGATCTGAACACAGGACTTCAGGCAATGCAATTATAAAATGGATGGCAGCTGCCAATCAAACAGAAGAAGAGGATTGAAAGACGGGAAACAGGAAGACACTTTTATTCCACACAAAAAGTGGTTGGGGGAAAACAAATGTTGAGCAGGAGCAGGAAAGAAGAGGTGGTCATCGCCCTCCTCACACTAGGACACGCGGGTCTTAACAGTACACTACACATCATGGGGAAACATCCCACTGTTAAATGCAGCACTTGCACTCAGCCAGTCATGTCCCACCTCCTGCAGCTCCACCCGTTCTCCATATGTGAAAGACAAACTCCAGAAAAATCCAGACAATATTTCAGAGTTCAAGACTGAAAACAGCTTGTAGACCTTGTGTCCTCTGGTTCAGTAGTTTGTATTATGTAGCATCAACACTGGGTGCCACCAAATCCTTCACACTGAACATTTCACATGAAAACATGATGTCTCACCTCAGAGTCTCCAGTGGACAGGTTGGACTCTGTAGAAAACCACACAGCTCCTCCACTCCTGAGTCCTGCAGGACGTTGTTACTCAGATCCAGTTCTCTCAGATGAGAGGGGTTTGACCTCAGAGCTGAAGCCAGAGAAGAACAGCTGATCTCTGACAGGCTGCAGCCCTCCAACCTGAATAAATAATAATAATAATTCACTTTATTAATAAAGTACTTTTAAAAACAGAGTTTACAAAGTGTTTTGACTGCTGTTGTAGTTGTTATTGTTGCTGATTTGAATGGCGGCTTGCATCCTGTTTACTGTTCCTTTGCTTTGGTGCCACCTACTTCATTTTCATTTCTTCTGTAGTTTCTGTAGTTCTTCTTTAGTTTCTTCTGTTCCTCTCTATAGTTGCATTGCCCTGATTATTATGTTTTTGTTGGCTTGATTAGAAGCCAATCCAACAACACAATTGTTATGTTGTTGTTGGCCTGACTGGCCACTTATTGTGTCCCTACTCTGTTCTGCTTTGGCAGCAAATCAAGAAAAGTAAATAAAAGTGTGAACTCATCACAGCAGTAATATCACAATAGAGATAAATGAACAAGTCAGTCAAAGGTGACAATGATAAAAACACAACCTAACATCAAAGCAAGTCGGAAAAAAAACGGATTTTAAGAAGTGGGTGGGCATGCAGGGGTGCATGGGGAAGAGCCACTTCAACAGGCACTTCACCACTAGACGTCACTAAACATTGACCCTTTCACATTAAAACATGATGTCTCACCTCAGAGTCTCCAGTGGACAGGTTGGACTCTGTAGAAAACCACACAGCTCCTCCACTCCTGAGTCCTGCAGGTCGTTGTTACTCAGATCCAGTTCTCTCAGATGAGAGGGGTTTGACCTCAGAGCTGAAGCCAGAGAAGAACAGCTGATCTCTGACAGACTGCAGCCCTCCAACCTGGATGAAGAAATATGAATATTTGAATGTGTCCTCCTGTGGAATGTCTTCATGTCCACTCTCAATATGCTGCTGTCCTCAGCCCAGTCTGTAAACTGAAGATAAAGATCAGTCATGTTGGACCAATGTTTGATCACCTTCTTCTCCGTGTGTTTGGTCTCTGACTGGGTTTGTGTCATGAAACAGTTTAAAGTAGAGATGGCTCCTGACAGTCACTTCCTGTTTGCTTCAATGCCCATCAACTGTCCAGTGTGTCTCAAGAAGAACATGTCTTATTTTTGAGGACCTGAAGAGGACGAGTGCTCGGCCTCAGTCCACATGTTAGTGATCAGGCGCAGGTGTGTGCAGGGGAATGGAGTTGGGGACAGTGAGCAGAGCAGAACTGAGTTGATTCAGTTTCAAAAGATAAACATTGGAACAGCGATCATTCAGGGATTGAAAGGCCTGACCTCAGAGTCTCCAGTCCAGCACACAGTCCCTTCACTCCTGAGTCCTGCAGGGCTTTGTTGAAGCTCAGATCCAGCTCTCTCAGATGTGAGGGGTCTGACTTCAGAGCTGAAGCCACAACTTCAAAGTGAGTCGCTGATAGTCCACAGTCACTGAGTCTGGTATTAAAGACAATATCAAATCTGTTTGAATCAGAAAACAGTCATACAAAACCTGATCATGTGACCCTGGTACATCCTCTTAAAAACACATCAAGGGAATCTTTCAAACAGTGTAACTCACACAGCCTTCCTGCAGTTCCTCACAGCTGGGATCAGTCTCAGTCGACCCTGGTCTGACGTCTTGAACTTCTCCAGGTCCAACTCATCCAGAACCTCCTCTGACATCTGCAGCATGTAGGCCAGAGCTGAGCAGTGGATCTCAGAGAGCTCCTCCTTTGATCTGTTCTCTGACGTCAGGAAGTGCATCTGCTCATGGACTGAGTGGTCGTTCATCTCAGCCAGACAGTGGAGAATGTTGAGGCTTCTGTCAGGAGAAATGTTGCAACTGTGCATGTGCTTCAGGTTCAAGTTCTTGATGATTCTGTTGATCATCTCTGGGTTGTCCTCAGTCCAACCCACTAGGGCATCTAAAAAAGTCTGCAACAAGACCGCACAATTTTCTTGAACTATTACCATGTTTCCCATCAGACTCTGGTTAATCTCTGGCCTAACCGCAACGTGTAATGTGGCCCGCTGGTTGATCTTTGGCTTACCCAGCAGGCCTCTTAAGACTCTCTGGAGGATATTTGGATCGTTCCCTGGCCAACCCAGCAGGCCTCCTAAAACTCTCTGGTTTGACTTCAGACTGAGGCCGTGAAGGAAGCGGACAAACAGGTCCAGGTGACCATTTTTACTGGTGAGAGATTTCTCCATGGTTATCTTCAGGAGGTCATCCAGGGAGAAGAGAAGCTCTATGATCCCATATGCTCCCAGGAAGTTCCTGAGTTCTCGTATGTTCCTCTTGGTGAAACAGTGGAACATGTAGACTGCAGCCAGAAACTCCTGAACGCTCAGATGAACGAAGCAGTAGACTGATTTCTGGAAGATGACACACTCTCTTCTGAAAATCTCCGTACACACTCCTGAGAACACCGAGGCCTCACTGACGTTGAGACCACACTGCTCCAGGTCTTCTTGGTAGAACATGATGTTTCCTTCCTCCAGATGTTTAAGTGCCAGCCTCCCCAGCTTCAGAAGAATGTCCCTGTCAGCCTCCGTCAGCTGCTGTGGACTCGTCTCATGTCCTTCAGCGTACTTGTTGTTCTTCCTCCTTGTCTGAACCATCAGGAAGTGTGAGTACACGTCAGTCAGGGTCTTGGGCAGCTCTCCTCTCTGCTCTGTCTTCATCATGTGCTCCAGAACTGTAGCACTGATCCAGCAGAAGACTGGGATTTGACACATGATGTGGAGGCTCCTGGACATCTTGATGTGGGAGATGATTCTGCTGCTCAGCTTCTCAGAACCGAACCTCCTCCTGAAGTACTCCTCTTTCTGGGTGTCAGTGAAGCCTCGTACTTCTGTCACCCTGTCAACAAACGCAGGAGGGATCTGATTGGCCGCCGCAGGTCTGGAGCTTATCCAGACGAGAGCCGATGGAAGCAGATTCCCCTGGATCAGGTTGGTCAGCAGCACATTGACTGATGACCTCTGTGTGACATCAGACACGACCTCCCTGTGGTTAAAGTCCAGAGAAAGTCTGCTTTCATCCAGGCCGTCAAAGATGAACAGAGGTTTGCAAACGCCAAGCCTCTCTGCTGGGAGCTTCTGTAACGTTGGATGGAAAACACGGAGCAGCGTGACAAGACTGTGCTGCTGGTTTCTCACCAGGTTCAGCTCCCTGAACGAAAGCACCGCCAGCAGACCCACATCTTGGTTTTCTAAACCCTCTGCCCAGTCCAGGGTGAACTTCTGCACCGAGAAGGTTTTTCCAACGCCAGCGACGCCGTTGGTCAGGACGACTCTGATGCTGCTCTGCTGCTCAGTGAAGGCTGTGAAGATGTCCTGGCACTTGATGGGAGTGTCGTGGAGGCTCTTCATCTTAGAAGCCGTCTCCAGCTGCCTCACCTCATGCTGAGTATTGACCTGTTCACTCTGTCCCTCTGTGATGTAGAGCTCAGTGTAGATCCTGTTGAGGAGGGTTCTACTTCCTGTTTCCTCAGCTCCTTCAGTCACACGTTCACATCTCCTCCTCAGACTGTCCTTATGTTCATCTAAAACCTCCTGCAGACCCCGATCTGCTGAAAGACAAGAGGAGTCTCCTGAAGACTGGTCCCAGTATGAGGTGATACACTGTCTGCAGAACCAATGTCCACAGCTGGTGGAGACTGGATCCTTCAGGATGTCCTGACATGAAGCACAACATGAGAACTGCTCCTCCTCCTCAGGAACATGACTCCTCCTCCTCCTCTCTCTGTGAAGACATGTCGTGATAAGTCAAATGTCACAGTCACATGTCGTCATTACTTCTGTCAACTTCAGTCAACATACTTCAGTATGTTTGTGTAGGTTTGTTCATTAGTGGGATTCAAAAACCAGTGAACAGATGACCAGTACAAGTGGTGGTAACGTGGACTGTGCACCAGATGTTCAGAGGACTGATGTTTATGATGTGATGCAGGAGCTTCATCAGGAGCGTGTTGGGCCTTGGTGAGCTCTTTGAGGGGTTCTGAGAGATGAGTCTCCAGTTTCAATGAAGCTGTGTCCTAAGGCAGGGGCCACACTAGAGGAAACTAAACCCTCTTCAGTTCACAGGAGAAACACTCTCTTACTTTGGTTCTGGGGGTCCAGGTTCTTTACTGAAGGTTAGAGGAAGATCCATGGACCGGTCACTCTTCAGAGACACACAGCTGAACTCTGGAGACTCTGCTCTCAGTCTGTGGTCCTGACCTCTGCAAACACAAACATGTCTTCATTCAGAACTCATCAATCACTCATTCATTCTCTGAGGATTCAGTTTGGAGGTTCACGTACTGGAAGCAGGTCTCTTACTTTGGTTCTGAGGGTCCAGGTTCTTTACTGAAGGTTAGAGGAAGATCCATGGACCGGTCACTCTTCAGAGACACACAGCTGAACTCTGGAGACTCTGCTCTGTCCTCTTCCACCTCATAACCACTCATCTTCAGTGAGTTAGGTCTGTTAATGATTCCTTTGAAGTCACTTTGTTCACGCCTCTGGCCATCCGATCACATGGAAACTACGTGTGTCACCAGGTGTGAACTGACAAACTCGGAGCCGTGTGATCGGCAGATGGATGTTAACAGTGAGAGTGTGACAGTAAAACTTTCATCTAGTTGTGTGAACACTCACCTGCTCACTTTTCTTCTTCTGCTCATCCAAGTAAAAATGAAGTCGGACCCTTCCCTGCTCTCAGGCTCCTCCTCTGTGTTGAAGGCGTTCGCACTTGAAAACAAGATCAAAGTCCAGTTGATCCACATCATAAACTGGATCATATATTTAGATAATAATTGATGCAGCCAGAACTTCACTCTTCAGTCCTGATTGTGAGCATCTCATGTTACTGAGATATAAAATGTTCACAGGTCATTTTTCTGGTGTTTAAATGACACTGAGTTAATTCATGTACTAATCAGAAGAGGTGGCTAACGCACTCACATCCTTAACTTCAGCAAATGTACAGATGCTTGTGTAAAACAAGACTGTGTGTGTGTGTATAAAGTGGTTCTTGTTCTTTTCACTCTCTTCTCCTCATTATTATTAGAGGAGAAGAGAGGCTGTGACCTCCTCTGCCCTCAATGGTGAAAAATAAGGTTGAAACCTCAGAGAGCCACATGTACTGGATCCAGACAGAGATGCATCAGATGTATGGTAAATAATTTAATAAATTATATTATAGATGGGCAGAAACATCAGTAAATGAATTGAAAACAGTAACATATCTGCATATTTATCTTTTTAATCATCATTGAGGATTAGGTGAATATTTGACATATGCATTTCTATATGAAATGATATGAAATGTTTTTTAAACCCTGTATCAAGCTCTTTGTTCCAGCACATGCTTGTGCGCATGTTGTGTGTGATGCGTGTTTCCCTTCACTTCTCAAGACATTTCTGTAAAAAAGAAGCTTAGCCTGCAGTCTATTTCTGCATTAGTCAGCCCTATTGTAGCAGCAGGGCAGGATAACACACACACACACACACACACATCTTTCAAAGGAGCCAAATGACAGAATATTTCCTGTGACAGATAAAGAGCGAGTGGCAGCGATGAGGGGAGGGTTAGAGGATTTGTCCCAAACCTTGAGAGGAAAAGGTCACGGTTGGTTGTAGAAGAAACGTCCATTAAAAGGTGTATTTATCAGGAGCGTCAGGGTTTAAGAACAGCACATCGATCAGGGGAATGCTCAGTGGCCGCTCACTTCATTTAAATATATTTCCCATCAGTGGAACAGTGATGAGGCTCAGTGTTTCAGCTGAAAGCAAAAATGGAATCTGACTCTTTCAGTCGTTTTGTTTTCAGCTTCTGTGTTTTTTTCAAATTAATGCTCATCTCCATTGAAATTGTATTTTCCCTCAGTGCAGATTCATGAATATCCAACAGGAGCTGAAACAAGTACAATTTTAAATACAATATATTTATAGAGACGTTTAACAGATTTATTCCGAGCTTCCTCTGCAGTTTCAAGAAATAATTTTCTCCACCTTATTTTCACATGTCGTCTAAAAATGCAAAGTTATCCAAAAATAATAGATAAGTCTTCCCTGTAAACATCAGAAGAAAGTAGCAGCTACACAAAGATCTGATGTTCTTATATAAAAACTACCAGTGGCTTTGCCCCCTGCTGGTCATGATACAGAAAAACATTTGATAAAACCTGGTAGAACAGGAAAAAAAAATCTTCTCTTTTCAGAGTCCACCACCTGTAAACATGTGACCTGATAATTAGTCATTCATCTTGATCTTCTTTACTTTTTCATGTGTTCTGCTCTTGACTGTGATCAGGTGAAGTTTTCATGAGATGTGAAACTGTAGGATGACGCCACCTGGTGGCTCTACTGGAAAAGACAAAAGATATTATTCAGATTTGTTTGCAGTTTTTAATCAGGTCACAATAATCAGAACGTTTTTTTTTTAACATAATCACGTTTAATTGATTATGTATTACTCAATGTGAACATGTCACACAAATCACTAGAATTAATGTTTTAATGAATTCATCCATTTGTCTCTGTGATCGTGTGAACTGGCTCGATAGGAACACACAGGAACAGTGAATCAATTCAGAGCGGGAAAGAATGGTGATAAAGTCCTGAGAGGTGAGGTGGTTCTTATTAAAGATAATTAAAAAGTGACTTCAGATGCTCACAGCCACCGTGACGGAGAGAAAAACACTGAATCACACAAACTCTCTATCGAGCAACGACCAAGCAAAAATCGAAGCAATAAAGACTAAAGTGGGAGAAGAGAGGATGAACCTAAAACAACAACAGGTTTCTGAACAGACTGATGAACTCTGATATGAATGAGGAAGTGAAGTCAGACAGGTCCGTCAGGCTCAGCGGGACACACTGAAGAAGATTTCAGGTGAACTGAGGGAGTTTGTGACTCTGAGCTCAAGTGTTTCTGGAGCTTAACATCTGTCTCAACACCCACTGTCCTTCTGAACTACACCTGCTGTGACCCCTGCCCTTCACTGGCTGGTGGAGGCTGTGCAGCTGTCATGAGGATCCTCTGCGGACGCTCGTCAAAATGAGGTTCGAGTCCTGAAACGTTTTCTCGCTGTTTGTTTTTGTTTGTTTAATGTCTGTTACTGGAAGCCGACAGTCGCTCAGATATTTAACCGAAGTAAAATGTTCAGCATCACTGACGCGTCTGTACTCGTTGAACCCTTGCTGAATCTATCACCTGATTTGATCAATTCACTGTCATCACTATGATTGAAGTTTGTGCAAATATGTTGATAATTGTTTTGTCTTTGCTGCTGTTGAGTCTTTGCTGTTTGCAAAAATCTCATAGGGACGCGTCCATCACCTGTCGTTGTGAAAGGAATGTTGTTACAGAAAAACACAGCAGGTCACATGAACGTGATTCAATTGGGAGGAACGCTGCCTCACCCTGAGCGAGCATTTAACATGTTCACTTTATCTTTCAGGATCTGAGTTTAAACTTTTCACAGTGGTTAAGAAACAGCAGTGCCGGGAATAAGAACATGTGAGTTACTTTCTAATGTTTAAAACGCTTTGTCATTTGAAATATTTTAGTCAGTATGAACAATTCTTTCTTTGCAAGATAATTACTACACATATTTCCTGATTATACTTATCGCCGCCTCAGCCATTCAATGCAGTTTCAACTATGTAGATTTCTTTTTCAGCACATAAGGTCACTGTGATCTTTGACCACGTTCAGGCTGAGAGAATACTGACATTGTGTTGTGTAGTGTCGTGTTGTGATTTCTGTGATTAAATTGCATGCATAGCTAATCTTCAAATATCACCAGCGCTATTAACCCAAAGAGATTTCTGTTCATGCTCTCAGGTGCTGATACTTGAAGGACCATATCTACAATGGACGAAAGACCCACAGCCACAGGTAGACCCTCTGAGTTTACTGCATCTTTCTCTTTACTCACTGAGACACACAAAATGAGACATTTCAAATTTCATAACCCTTATCAAACATTTCCATGGCCAAGCATCAAAGTTCCACCACACACGTTGACCTACATTCCCCATCTGAGGGTGACCTGAGATGGATCTCTCCATCTCTCTAAGTGCAACACAATGGAATAGAATAGAGCGTGTTATTGTTCCCCTGTGGGGGGGAACACACATTTAAAGCAGCTCGGGGTCATAGTAAAAAACGATGGAGAAAAATACTATCCAACCTATTTACAAGTTACATACAAAAAAGACATTTAGCTGAAAAAATATTGCACAGAGCTGAAAAATGCTAGTAAAAGATAAAAAGAATTTAATGAAAAAGAATTTTAAGATCTTGAAAAGAGGGGGACAAACACACACACATACACTATTTATAAACAAGATCATCTCTTTACAGCCCTGTTGGACTTTCTCTCTAAAGTGGGACTGGAGACATATTATCCCAACAAACTCACTCTTCAGTGCCTCTTGGAGATCAACAATAGCAGCTTATATGGGAACCCGAAGGAATCAGTCCGGACCCTGCCCTGGTGTTTCCTCAGAAAACTGATTGAAGTCAATGCAAAATGCAGAAGCTGTCAACATGAAACAAACACTACTGAGGAAAATGAAAATCTATTTGAACTGGACCTAACGCCAACTGATGACTCTACAGATGATAAGGTCAACCCCCTCGACCTCATAGTCGCTCTCTTCCTTTGTGCTGACAGCTTCTTGCAGCAGGAAATGGCCCTCAAGATGGCAATGTGCCAGTTTTCTCTTCCACTGCTGTTGCCCCACGGACATAAGAGTCAGTGCACCCTGATGCTGTGGGCTCTGAGAGATATCGTCAAAGAGTGGTGTCCACATGATATGTCTCAATCAAGAGGGTTTGTTGAAAACAACATTATCCAAGCAAATATACCATTCTTCTCCTTTGTGAGGCTGAAGAACAGTAGTTTATCCAAGTCCCAGTTTCTGAACCATGTCCTCAGCAGTGGGCAACAGAACTGCAACATCTTCATACACAGAGATGTGGAAGGGGGGTCAGTCAAAAGAGAAATTGCAAATGGTCTCGTTGAGGTTTGTTGGTACCTTCCCTCTGGTGGAGAAAATCTTGACATTTTTCCTGAGCCTACTGCATTCGGAAACTTGCGAGGGGACATTAGTGACTCTCTCACACAATTCAACTTTCTCTTTCAAGTAGCGACAGCTACCTTTGTGTTCCTGGACAGCGTTGAAGAACATGAGCACAGGATTCTCTCTACTCTTCAAGATGTGAAATCCAAACTCTTCTTAGTTGTTAGTCGAAGGGGAGGGAATGCCAGAGAGGAAATGATGTCTGTGAAGAGGTTGGTGGATGAATTAGGTTTACCAAAGAACAGAGTGATGGTAAAAGACCAGAAGCGAAATGTGGCAGAGTTCTCAAATAGACTCTGTGAGGTCATCAAGACATCCCTGTGCGAGGTGAAACACACCATGAGCATTGTAAATATGGCTGGTAAAGCTATTGAACTTGGCCTGTCTGTGGACGAAAACAAAAATGATGCACAGAGAAAAGCAGCAGAGCATTTTACAAAAGCGGTTGAGCAGCAGTCGATACCTGACTACAAAAAGCAGCAACTGCCACTGCAAGGAGATGGATGGAAAAGATTCTCACAGTTACAAATGGAAGAATGGAGGTTGAATAAAGACAGGGGCCTGGGAGTGGACATGAACGCTTCTCAGCTGAAAGAAGAACAACTTAAAATCAAAAGGGAACAACTTAAAAGCAAACAATCCTCAACTATAAAGAGCTTCATTGATCACTTGTCCAAATGTGACCAAGAAAAAAGAGATTTTTTCTTAAAGTGGATGAAACTCAAGCTGAACGCTCAGTCAAGAACAAAACTCTCCGTTTTACGCAACAAGTTCAAAGAGCAATGCAGGAAGAAAGACGTCAAACTCATAGCAGAGTTAGACCAAGCTTTGGTGGAGAGCTCTCTAGGAACAGAGCATTACATGAGGGAGATGGGTCTGATCTACGAGTTCTCAACTCTCGGCTCAACAGCTGATGAAATATCCCACCTCCCAGGTTTGGCAGCGGAAATGCTGTTGGATGGGTATCCTCTGGAGCTCTTGGACGGAGATGCTTCCAATGTCCCAGAGAGATGGGTGACAGACGTGCTGTTGGAGCTTCACAAGAAGGTTGGGCAGAGGAGCAGGCTGCTGGTGCTCACTGTGTTGGGTGTTCAGAGCACCGGTAAGTCAACGCTCCTCAACACCATGTTCGGAGTGCAGTTTCCCGTCAGCAGTGGAAGATGCACGAGAGGAGCTTTCATGCTCTTTCTCAGAGTTGGAGAGGATTTGAAAAGCGAGTTAAACTGTGACTTTATTGTCCTCATTGACACAGAGGGTCTTAAGTCTCCTGATCTGGCACAGCTAGAGGACAGTTATGAGCATGACAACCAGCTAGCAACCTTCGTCATTGGCTTGAGTGACGCCACCATTATCAACATCGCAATGGAAAACACAACAGAAATGAAAGATGTCCTGCAAATTGCTATCTTCACGTTACTGAGGTTGAAGATGACGAGTAAAAAGCCTGTTTGCCATTTTGTTCACCAAAATGTTGCTGGAGTTTCAGCTCAAACAAAGATTTTGACAGAAAGAAAACATCTCTTGGACCAACTCAATGAACTGACTCAAATCACAGCTGAAATGGAAAAGAAGCCTTTGGTCAAAGAATTCACAGATGTGCTGGACTATGACATGGACAAGAACAACTGGAACATCCCAGGACTCTGGCATGGGACACCACCAATGGCGCCAGTGAACACAGGCTACAGTGAAGCTGTGGCACACTTCAAGAAAAACCTTTTACAAACAGTGAAGAAGGAGCCATGCAACGATGTGTCACAGATCCCAGAGTTTCTAGAAATGATAAGAGATCTCTGGAGGGCAGTAAAATGTGAAAACTTCATCTTCAGTTTCAGAAACACTCTTGTGTCTCATGCTCTTAACAACCTGTGCAGCGAGTTCAGTCACTGGGAATGGATCTTGAGAAGTGAAATCCTCTCATGGCAAACACAAGCAGAGTCAGAAATTCTGCATGTGCACAGTCAGTCCAACACAGAAGCGTGGAACACATTGGTTGCCTCAAAGAAAGTCGAAGCTTCACAACATATCGCAACACAGGAGAGAAAAATGAAGGAAAAACTTAACAACTACTTCAGAAAAAAAGAAAAACAAGTGCATCTGATTGAGGCTTTCATCAAAGATGTTTTTGAAATGATCAGCAAACTTGCAAATGAAATCAAATTCCATGTGAACAAAAAGTTCGATCTTGGGCTAAAGTTTGAACAACAAGAAACTGAGAATAAATTGCACATTGAAATGAAAGACTGCATGGACAGCCTATTAAAAGAACATAAAGAGTGCACACTGTCTAAAGAGCAACTGACTGAGAGGTTCGATAAACTGTGGGCTGGAGTTGTCGAACAGGATGCGCAGGACATTGAAAACCAACAAAAAATGGTTTCTTTTGAGGTAAAAGATGACCATCAGTTAGACAGCAAACATGGCAAAACCACGGAACTCCAGGACTTATCAGAAAGAATCATAGAATCATGTACACAGTGTGTACTTGACAAAGTCAAGATTCACACAGATGTTGATGCAGAACTAATCACTGAACTCCTGGGAAAAGTGGATCACACCCTTCGAGTAAGCTGCAAGCTTTGGCAAAGCCAGTTCGAGTTTGACCTGAAACTTCACATATGTGGCATCGCCTCCAGGGAATGCCTCAAAATGAAGGAAAACATCCAGGGTCCCAAACAACAGCTGGAGGAAATTCAGAAGATTCAGTATCTGTCAATGTTTTTCGATCTGTACACACAAAGTGTTCACAGCTTGCATGTAACAGCTCACTTTGTCCAGTCTTGTATGAAACCTGCGGTGGAACAGTTCATCTGTAGATCTCTGGGAGTTGACATTGTGGATGACATTCTGACAAGTTCCCATTCAGCAGAGTACAGTTCTCGCACAGTCTTCCAGTTCAACATTCAGAAGGAGTTGCTGCTAAATGAAGACTTCAAGAGTTTTGTCGGCTACATTGCTAACTATGAAATATATGTTAAAGATTGGATATTTCAACACATCGTGCAAAAGATGTCAGCGGACAAGACTTTGTGCAAACTGAAGAACAAAAGCCTAAAAGTCATCTACAAAAAAATATCCGAAGCGATAGACCAGGCAGCAAAAGGAGAAGATGGAGGTCTGCTTCCAGACAACAAGGAAAGCATCCCAAAGCTCATGAGCAACATGCGCAAATGCTTGATCAAAGACATCTCAGTTTCAGTGGAGGCAGAAAAAGCCACCTTGTTTCAAATCCAAAGCCCATGTCATTCATTCATCAGCTGCCTCAAGATCTCAATGAAGGACCTGAAGGATCAACTTGAAGAGGAGTTCTCAAACTGTGACGACCTCACTGAGACTCTGAACAAGCTTCCTATCAAACCACAGGATGAGCTTTTCAAGCGAGTGTTTGGTTGTGGAAAACAGTGTCCGTTTTGTTATGCTCCCTGTGAGGCTGGTGGCACAGAACACAAGCAGCATCATGCAGCTATTCATCGGCCACAAGGTCTTGGCAGAGTCAAGTGTGAGTCAAGTAGGCCGACTAACTCGCTCTGCACAACTGACGTGCACAGCGATCGTGAATTCAGAAACTCAGACACCAAAGGGGAGTGGCATCCGTACAAGGACTACATGGACTACTATCCAGACTGGATCATTCCTCCAGACCCCACCATAGAAGCATCAGACTACTGGAAGCACGTCCTGGCACAATACAATGACAGATTTGCCGAAGAATACAAACTCAAGCCAGCTGATGTTCCAGAGGCCTGGAGGAGCCTCACAAAGGAACAAGCTCTGAAGGGTTTGATAAATGACCTCAAAACGAAGTGAACAAAGTACAGCTTTCTCAATAAATAATTCAAAGAAAAAACCCTTGAAGAAACCAAGGAGCAGAGGGATGAATACAGTTTCATCTGAAATTAGATATGACTTGTTCTCTTCTTTTCAGTGCGTGGTCTCAGATCAGGTGTCCAACATCTTGAGACAGACTTAAAACCCACCAATCATTTTGCAGCTCCTCGATCAGACGATGATATACTCCTTGTTCCTGATGGTTAGTCAGGATTGGACGGACCCAATTTCTACTTTCATGTTTTTTTCAATGAGACAACAACAAAGTTGTCCCACTCTATTTTGTCTGACTGTGATTTTTCAGAATTATTAGAATGAGGAAATATATCAGACTCGGTGTGCAAGACTTTTGACAGATTTTATTTTTTTTTTTTAAGAGGGACCTTTATTAAGAAAACAAGGTCTTCAAGTTAATTTAGTTAAATAACACCTCTGCATTAAATAATTGTACTATGAGATAATACAAGATTGTTTTAGTAGTAAGTTGTTATAATTGTTGTCTTCTTTAGTCCAAAGATGATGAACACACAAAATGATTGTTGTTGTTGTAGTCGTGAGTTAGTCACTAAAACCTGAGAAAAATGTTATTGGTTTTTTTTTTTGGACATTATATGAAGATGTGGATGTTCCTTTCATTGTAAGACTTAAACCTTCACAATTTATTGTGTAAAGCCTACTTGTTAAATATTTAAATCTGATTTAGATATCAGTGAGTCATATTGTAACTGTTATAATTATTGAGTCTAAATAACTTTTGTTGATGACGTGTTTGTTTTATACACAGATGTGAGGAAAGATTTCCAACATGACGCACCAAAATGCTGATTAACTGCAAAGTCATATGGTAGAATTTGGGAATACTTCATGGTTCACAAAATGTATTAATTTTGCTACACAGCTTTGTACCTAAGTTCTAAAGATAATGATACTGTTTCTTCATATGATGATGTTGAAGTAATAATAAAAGCCACACCACCAATGCACCTGGGACTCATGGAGAAATATCTGAAAGCAGTAAGCAGCGTCTGCCTCCATGTCTTGTTAGTTCAGACACCAATATAAAAAAAGAAAAGAAAATTCACTCCTTTGAAAGGCATGCAACAAAACAGGTTGGTCTGCGAGACAGAAAACAATTCCAGTAAGGACACAAGGAAGTGATGAGTAAAATGTCAACTATGAAAAAATAGAAGCAGAAGGGGTTGGCTATGCCTGTTCATTCCGGCTGGCTGACATTCTATTGAGCAGAACCAACATTGGCACTTATAGTTTTCTTTCCCAGACCAATTTTCTTGAGGTTTCCATGGCCTGTCACGTCTGAGAAACACATACAAGCAATTCAATCAAGCACAAAAAACAGCTGAATTTTAAAAAATCGTCATTGTTCTGCACTCGGCGAATTATGCCAGACTTGATGTTATGATACAAAAAACAAAATGCTCAAAAGCAAGTAGTAGTAAAGGTTCTGCAGCTCCATCTAGAGGGATAGTAGAATTAAATAAGTTGTAATCCACCGATGCTGCTAGCACTCTATTTTTGTTTGATGATGGGACAGAAAAAGATGAGTCACATGAACCTGTTGTGTCAGTGCACAAATACTTTCGGTTTTTCTTCGGTGCAGTATAAATAACAGCACTGACACGAGCAGCTGCACACTCTCCCTAACACCACATCAGGTAGGTTAACATGCTGGAAACATGTTTCTTAGTTCTCATAAGAATATTTTGCAGCTATTCATCTATAACTAGACAAGTGTTTTACTTTATTAATCAGTTACCATGTCTGATCAGTAAAATAATATTGATACTTAATTGATTGATTTTATTGATCTGATTTGAATGTCTGATCAATAAAATAACAAAATCAATTTTGTGTGTTTTTCTTCCAGGTTCTGAGACACAAGGAAAAGTCAGCCCATGTCTTCAATGAACACAGGAGGAGGAGCTTTTATCCAAAGCGACGTACGAGAACACATCTACAAAAGAAAGGCAACGTAGGTAAGTGCTAGGCACCGTGTCCAGTAGGACTCAGTGCTGACAGGTAGTGCTGAAAAATAAGAGCATTATTAACATCTTATTCATAGCTGAGCTAGTAGTTTCTTTTGGAGAGGAGGTATTCAGAGAATAGAAGAGTCTTGAGTTGTATTTTGAAAGTTGAGAGACCCAGCTGATCAAAGAGAGTTTGGGAGCTTATTCCTCCACTGCGGGGCAAGAGGGGAAGAGTCTTGGACCCCTTTGAGTTCTCGGAACAAGGCGTGTTTCCTTTGCTGAACAAAGGGAGTGAGGTGGAGTGTAGACCTGGATGACAGGGTTCAGGTATCCAGGCGCTGACATCGCGATGGGTCTGAAGGTCACGCACGGATGCGAACGTGACGCGAGCAGCAACTGGTAGCCAATGTAGAGAAATGAACAGAGGAATGACAAGTTATTTTCAGTTGGTTGAAGGTGCATGCAGGGACGCCAGTCAGCATGGAGTTGCAGTAGTCGATACAAGAAATGATGAGTGCCTGGATCTTCCTCTGACCTGAGTCATCAGGAGTTAAATTCCACTGCTCGCTGTGCAGTCCAACAAACATAAAACTGGAACAGCAACTTTTTGTCGGAGAAACTTACAATGCTTCACTCAATTACAATAACAACAATATGGTTCACGAAAATATCTATTTTCTGTGGTTAATTTGGTAGTTTAGACCAGCAACAGGTTCAAATAAAAACAATATGGGATTGTTGAAATATAAATTGTTCTGTGAAACTGAATATATGTTTTACTCCAGATTGCGATGCACAGAGGAATTAGGTGGAGTGCAACCATGTCAGGCGACACAGAGAGTGAAGAGCTTTCAGGTAACTCATCCAATTATTATTTGTGTTTGGACACAGAGAGTTTATAAAGCAATATATTAAAAGCTGTAAAATGTATACTGAAATCTCCCCTCTCGTCAAGGTCATTAAAAACTTGGGTTCATTGTATGGCGTAGACGACATGCAGGGTGTTGGACCAGAGTATCATGGCCTAGTCTTAAGGTGGTAGTGTCCATCCTGTCCACGATGCTCAGCTCCAGTGACTGGAGTTAGTGGACAAGATGGCTCTTCAGCCAGTGCTGGATGTTCTAGATAAGGGAAGGAGGTCAAAGGCTGCTCTAAGCAGGACGCTAATTGCACTTGCTTCCGCTGCCCAGAGGCCTCTCCAGCTGATCTGTCTTTTCTCTCTGTTCTCCTATTTCATCCACTGCCACTGTCTAGCTTGACTGACAGCCTTCACACATTAAATTCACTTCAATACAATTTAATTTGCAAAGCACAATACACTTTATCTCAAGGTACTTTAATTAGAGGCCAATGCCTGGACATCTTGCTGCCTTTTCCTGACACCAGATTTCCAGGACTAATGAGTTCCACAGAGGTCTACTCTGGTCCTAAACCTCCTCTGCCCTGTTGAACGTGGCCCACACTGTCGGCCAACTGGAGTACTGCTTGTGCCTGCTGAATTGCCTCTTTTGGTGTCCATTTCTATCCTGCTGTCAGCGATGGTCCAACAGCCTGCATGGATGTGTCTCTGGACTGCATTAAAACTATATAACATGACCTGAGATAAGGAGCAAGGGGATGGCATGCCCTTGAGGCCGACAATGCTCAGACATCTTGGGACTCTGTAACCATGAGTACCTTGCGTTTCCTCTGACTTAAGTCTTGGCTGCTGTTATTCACAAGAGAGATTAACAGTATGAAACGCTACAAAGTTGTTAAATATATAAAATTAATGTTCTCTTTCTCTTTAACAGCCCTGTTGAGCTTTCTCAACAAACTTGGATTGGATGAATTTTATCCCAACAAGCTCAATCTTCGGTCTCTCTTCGAGGTCAACAAGAGCAGCATCAATGAAAAAGCAGTTTTATCAGTAGAGGAAATACCATGGTGTTTTCTCAGAAAACTTTTCAAAATAAACGCTGAATGCAGGAACTGTACCCAATCATCAATCAAGCCACAGGAAAACATTGAGGGAAACTTTGATCTCTTTGATGAAGACCTTTACTTGGCTGATGACTCTACAGATGATAAGGTCAACCCCCTCGACCTCATAGTCGCTCTCTTCCTTTGTGCTGACAGCTTCTTGCAGCAGGAAATGGCCCTCAAGATGGCAATGTGCCAGTTTTCTCTTCCACTGCTGTTGCCCCACGGACATAAGAGTCAGTGCACCCTGATGCTGTGGGCTCTGAGAGATATCGTCAAAGAGTGGTGTCCACATGATATGTCTCAATCAAGAGGGTTTGTTGAAAACAACATTATCCAAGCAAATATACCATTCTTCTCCTTTGTGAGGCTGAAGAACAGTAGTTTATCCAAGTCCCAGTTTCTGAACCATGTCCTCAGCAGTGGGCAACAGAACTGCAACATCTTCATACACAGAGATGTGGAAGGGGGGTCAGTCAAAAGAGAAATTGCAAATGGTCTCGTTGAGGTTTGTTGGTACCTTCCCTCTGGTGGAGAAAATCTTGACATTTTTCCTGAGCCTACTGCATTCGGAAACTTGCGAGGGGACATTAGTGACTCTCTCACACAATTCAACTTTCTCTTTCAAGTAGCGACAGCTACCTTTGTGTTCCTGGACAGCGTTGAAGAACATGAGCACAGGATTCTCTCTACTCTTCAAGATGTGAAATCCAAACTCTTCTTAGTTGTTAGTCGAAGGGGAGGGAATGCCAGAGAGGAAATGATGTCTGTGAAGAGGTTGGTGGATGAATTAGGTTTACCAAAGAACAGAGTGATGGTAAAAGACCAGAAGCGAAATGTGGCAGAGTTCTCAAATAGACTCTGTGAGGTCATCAAGACATCCCTGTGCGAGGTGAAACACACCATGAGCATTGTAAATATGGCTGGTAAAGCTATTGAACTTGGCCTGTCTGTGGACGAAAACAAAAATGATGCACAGAGAAAAGCAGCAGAGCATTTTACAAAAGCGGTTGAGCAGCAGTCGATACCTGACTACAAAAAGCAGCAACTGCCACTGCAAGGAGATGGATGGAAAAGATTCTCACAGTTACAAATGGAAGAATGGAGGTTGAATAAAGACAGGGGCCTGGGAGTGGACATGAACGCTTCTCAGCTGAAAGAAGAACAACTTAAAATCAAAAGGGAACAACTTAAAAGCAAACAATCCTCAACTATAAAGAGCTTCATTGATCACTTGTCCAAATGTGACCAAGAAAAAAGAGATTTTTTCTTAAAGTGGATGAAACTCAAGCTGAACGCTCAGTCAAGAACAAAACTCTCCGTTTTACGCAACAAGTTCAAAGAGCAATGCAGGAAGAAAGACGTCAAACTCATAGCAGAGTTAGACCAAGCTTTGGTGGAGAGCTCTCTAGGAACAGAGCATTACATGAGGGAGATGGGTCTGATCTACGAGTTCTCAACTCTCGGCTCAACAGCTGATGAAATATCCCACCTCCCAGGTTTGGCAGCGGAAATGCTGTTGGATGGGTATCCTCTGGAGCTCTTGGACGGAGATGCTTCCAATGTCCCAGAGAGATGGGTGACAGACGTGCTGTTGGAGCTTCACAAGAAGGTTGGGCAGAGGAGCAGGCTGCTGGTGCTCACTGTGTTGGGTGTTCAGAGCACCGGTAAGTCAACGCTCCTCAACACCATGTTCGGAGTGCAGTTTCCCGTCAGCAGTGGAAGATGCACGAGAGGAGCTTTCATGCTCTTTCTCAGAGTTGGAGAGGATTTGAAAAGCGAGTTAAACTGTGACTTTATTGTCCTCATTGACACAGAGGGTCTTAAGTCTCCTGATCTGGCACAGCTAGAGGACAGTTATGAGCATGACAACCAGCTAGCAACCTTCGTCATTGGCTTGAGTGACGCCACCATTATCAACATCGCAATGGAAAACGCAGCAGAAATGAAAGATGTCCTGCAAATTGCAGTGCATGCATTCCTGAGAATGAAAGAAATTGGAAAAAAGCCAGTTTGTCATTTTGTTCATCAGAATGTTTCATCAGTTTCAGCTCATGCCAAGACCATGACAGAAAGAAAACATCTCTTGGACCAACTCAATGAAATGACTCAAATCGCAGCTGAAATGGAAAAGAAGCCTTTGGTCAAAGAATTCACAGATGTGCTGGACTATGACATGGACAAGAACAACTGGAACATCCCAGGACTCTGGCATGGAACACCACCAATGGCGCCAGTGAACACAGGCTACAGTGAAGCTGTGGCACACTTCAAGAAAAACCTTTTACAAACAGTGAAGAAGGAGCCATGCAACGATGTGTCACAGATCCCAGAGTTTCTAGAATGGATGAGAAATCTCTGGAGGGCGGTGAAATATGAGAACTTCATCTTCAGTTTCAGAAACACTCTTGTGGCTCACGCCTATGACAGCCTGTGCAAAGAGTTCAACCAATGGGAATGGGCGTTCAGAAAAGAGATTCTGACCTGGCGAACACAAGCAGAGGTCGAAATCTTAAATGCTGGTGAGGAATCAGATGCAGAAAGTTGGAATATATTAGTTGAAAGAAAGAAATCTGAAGTGTCACAGAAAATAAAAGACCAACAACAAATAATGACAGAAAAAGTTTACGACTACTACAAAATGACAGGCAAACGAGTTAATCTGATAGAGAAATACAAAGTGGATTTCTTGAAGAGTGTCAAATGTCTTGCAGATGAAATCAAACATTCTGAGTGGACGAAACTGGACTCTGCCCTTGAACTGAAAATAAGTTCAAAAAAGGTTCAGGACATCCAGCGAGAATACAGAGGTGTGATTGAACAGAAGGTCATGAAGCTTCTGAGTGACTGCAATGAGTCAACTCCACTGACTGAGCAACAACTGACACAAGAGTTTGAAAAGATGTGGGCTGAAGCCACTGTAAACGTGTGCGGCCTGAAAGAGCAAGATATTGCAGCATACGTCCTGAAGCAGTTGAGAAAAAACCTTGAAAATCGACAAGTCAGTGAGGAGCTGCAGAATGTTAGAGACCTCAAGGAATTCGGGAAAGGTCCATTTCAAACTAAACATGAGCATGTTGACTCTTGGATGCAGAAAGTCTACTATCTGTTTGGAGGACAGTTGCAAAGCATTGCAGTCAGTGTTGTTGACTCTTGTACAACGTTTGTACTCGATACAGTAAAGGCAAATGGAGATTATCACGACTCTTTCACACGGGACCTTCTAGAAAAAGTGGATAACTGCCTGAAACAAACTAACAGTCATCACAAAACAAATATACAGTTTGAGATTGACATAAAACTCCACATTTGTGGCATTGCTTCAAGGGAATTTGTCAGAATGCACAGACGATTCTTGTCGGATCACAATCCTCACACTCAGCTGGAAAAGTACAAGTCTCAGTACCTGTCAGATTTTCTTGATTTATACAAAAACCAAGATCACTGCCAACGCAAGGCAGCTCACTTTGTCCAGTCTTGTATGAAACCTGCGGTGGAACAGTTCATCTGTAGATCTCTGGGAGTTGACATTGTGGATGACATTCTGACAAGTTCCCATTCAGCAGAGTACAGTTCTCGCACAGTCTTCCAGTTCAACATTCAGAAGGAGTTGCTGCTAAATGAAGACTTCAAGAGTTTTGTCGGCTACATTGCTAACTATGAAATATATGTTAAAGATTGGATATTTCAACACATCGTGCAAAAGATGTCAGCGGACAAGACTTTGTGCAAACTGAAGAACAAAAGCCTAAAAGTCATCTACAAAAAAATATCCGAAGCGATAGACCAGGCAGCAAAAGGAGAAGATGGAGGTCTGCTTCCAGACAACAAGGAAAGCATCCCAAAGCTCATGAGCAACATGCGCAAATGCTTGATCAAAGACATCTCAGTTTCAGTGGAGGCAGAAAAAGCCACCTTGTTTCAAATCCAAAGCCCATGTCATTCATTCATCAGCTGCCTCAAGATCTCAATGAAGGACCTGAAGGATCAACTTGAAGAGGAGTTCTCAAACTGTGACGACCTCACTGAGACTCTGAACAAGCTTCCTATCAAACCACAGGATGAGCTTTTCAAGCGAGTGTTTGGTTGTGGAAAACAGTGTCCGTTTTGTTATGCTCCCTGTGAGGCTGGTGGCACAGAACACAAGCAGCATCATGCAGCTATTCATCGGCCACAAGGTCTTGGCAGAGTCAAGTGTGAGTCAAGTAGGAAGCTGATTAAATCACTGTGCACAACTGACGTGCACAGCGATCGTGAATTCAGAAACTCAGACACCAAAGGGGAGTGGCATCCGTACAAGGACTACATGGACTACTATCCAGACTGGATCATTCCTCCAGACCCCACCATAGAAGCATCAGACTACTGGAAGCACGTCCTGGCACAATACAATGACAGATTTGCTAAAGAATACAAACTCAAGCCAGCTGATGTTCCAGAGGCCTGGAGGAGCCTCACAAAGGAACAAGCTCTGAAGGGTTTGAAAGACGCCTTCAACATGAAGTGAACAAAGTGCAACTTAACACGTCAGGTAATTCAGTCCAGGTTAATTTACAGGAATAAATATTTTAACTTGGGTGAAATATTAATTAATTCATTTTAAAATGTGTTTCCATTTTCTTGAGATTGTATACAGCTATGTCTCTCCTGTTTCATATCATCAACACTTTCTGTCAGTGTTCTAGAGTGTTCTGTGTTCTCAAACAGACTGTGGAGAACAACTGACTCTGAAGTCTTCATTCTTCAAAAATCTCAGCAAAATGTCTGGACCTCATGACCTCATGTCAGATTGTTTTAATCTAGTGGATTTCTATTTTATATTTTTCAAAGTGACCAAACAGACCTCGATAAAAATGAAGAAAGAACAACAGGGTTGGTTTGGTTCTAGTTTTGTTCACAGCATGTTCTATGCATGAAAACAATGTTGTCAATGACAATGATAAAATAATGATGAATGAAAAACTGAAAAAAGTTTCACTTTTGGGACTTTTTTCTCATGTTTACATGTTGACGAAATAAGAAAATGACACTGGATAGAAATTTACAAACTTCAATAAATGATGATTCAACAGTTCGTCTGTTTGTCTGATGACTAATGTTTTTTTGCATGAGTACTGATATTATTTGAAATAGAATAATAATAGTATGATAAACAATGTATTGAAAAAAGAAAATAGCCATAAAAATATCTTAATTATAAATCATTAAGTGAGCCTATAAAAACCGTTCTGGTCCATTCAGAGGACAGGGGGACTCGTACTCACAGGGAGCTGTCCTCTGGATAATAACACGCTGAAGTTTTTGGCCTTCAGTTTTCTCCCAGAATCACGTGTGAGGATGTGTGTTCTGCAGATGGGCGTGGCTGGCCAACTTTCTACATTCACTCCTCAGCAGCTGATACAATCTCACTCACCTGCCGCCTGGCATAAACCACCCACAAGAGGGCGCCCCAAGCACACCTCCAATTTTACCTTTACATTTTACCTTTGATTTTGTATTTGTACATGTTATCAGGCGAGGACACATCATTTCATTCTGCTTGCACTGCTGTGGTCTGGAAAAATGACAGTATATTCTGATTTGGCTTGATGGGAGGGGCCCAGTTTCAGTTCAGAATAAAATCCCTGTTTAGAGAAGTGGAGGCTGGATGGAGTGATGCTCAGGTTGCTGTGGTAACCGTGGGAAAGGTGTGTAGCTGGAGGAGCAACTGCTCTCAGCTTCACTCTACTGTTATTGGCTGGTTCCAACAGTTTCTGACGCTGGGTTGTGTTGGTGGTGAAGGGCAGGAGGCTTGTTCCTCCCTTTACTCCTCCATGTGCTGTCCAAGCAGGAGCAGAATATGAAGTGTACTGTGAGACGTACTGTGTGTACAGTATATACTGTATATATCGTCACATGGAAGATAGCTAGCTGGCTTAGCATGTAGTAGTGACCCAACACTGGACTGATGTACAGTGCACATGTCAACACATGAACTGGCAACATTAGACAGTGGTAATTAACCACACCTCCAAGAGAGGGCGCTGTTGAGCCAATGATAGCACAAGGCAAGTGGCATCACTTTCAATGTGAGGTGAAAACATTAGATTTCCAGTTTGGGACGATTGTCATGAGCGGAAGTAAAAAACCAAGCTGTAAGAAATGAGGGAACGAAAAGGATGATTTCTGTGATTTGCTCTGCACTAACCTCACTGAAAGGTAAAATCAAATGTGCAACATGTGCAACAAAAGAGGATGAACTACAAATTCCTCTACGACAGCGCACAACTCAAGTGAATTACCTCCCACAGCTGAGCTGCATCACTTTCCAGGCGGTGCATCCAGAAGAGCTGCATTCCTCAGCTTCACTCCTCCCCCTGGCTGGAGTGTGTCGGTAGGTGGAGTGTTCGGGTCACAGCCGCCCTCCACACCGAGCACCCGACGCTAGAAAGAAAGGGATCATCAATGGAGCTGAGAGAATCTTGAATACACAGGTGAGTGTGTTTACTGCCCCGTCACAGGTTTGGAGGGAAGGGAGCTCAGACTGAAGGAAAAGTTTTCACCGGTCATTTTTTTTCTCTCTGGACAGATTTCATTTGTCTTCATTTATCAACAGCACCATGTCGAACTTGATGTAACCAGTGCCTCTTCACATCAATGGCAACATACCTGAATGAGTTTAAGCAAGGGAACATTTCACATTGTATTAATGTTGAGGCTCAGTCTGTCACAGTCATATGTTGGGACTGAGAATAATTTGCTTTTAATCATTCTTAGAAAACAGAAAAGTTTCCTGTGTGGAAAAAGAAATACTTGTTTGAGATATTTTTACTCAAGTTTAAAAAGTTGTGATGCAAAGATAAAATACTTTTAGGGCAGGAGTTCACTTCTGACCAATTTTCCCTGTTTTAATTTTTTTGTACTTGGCCTCTCAGGTTTTGAGGATCTGGGATTTTTCTGACTGACGCTGATACTGAACGTGGAGTTAGTAAACACACTGCAGAGGTATGTACGTATCTGTGGGTGGAGCCAGAGACCTGCAGGAATGTCGGCGTGTTCTGCAACATTCCTGCCCTCATGTGTGTCTCCTGCAAACACAACACACACACATTACAAACCTGCTCAGTGGAGGTCCTCCAACGTCTGCTCCAGTCAGGCATGGTCATCAGTCTGGTGACCTTCACTCTGCACCAGGACATTCATAAAAGGTTCTGCACACAAAGAATTCAATTCAATTTATTATTATTATTATTATTATTAACTCAGGAAATGACAGAATATTGTACAACAGTCTGAGGACGACTTGCTAATGGCAAAGGATAATTATTAAGTATCCACATAGGACAGGAGAACGGTCATGATTCTGCCCTATGGAGCAAAAATCATTTCAGATAAATCCTGCAAGTTCATTTGTAATCTTGTGCCAAGAATTGTTCAGAGAAATAATAAAAACTAATGAACAATTTGAAACATGAATAAGGTCAGCACTTTTACACCAAAACATTTTACAAGTCATTTTGCAAAACAGAAATTAAATCAAGTTTCTTCCTGTCGTCATTTTTCATGTATCTGCACTTGAATTATAAAAATTAGTCTAAAAATAATTTTGCACTTCTACTCCACAGCATTCATGACAGATTCACGCATTTTAATTTTCCAAAAGGAACCAATAACAAGAGGGGAAGTGTTTCACTGATCCAATCAGAGCACACAGGTAAGACCCCGCCTCCTGCAGCAGCAGAAACACCTGATGTGTTGTGTGTATTCACGCCAAGACTCAAGTGTTTCAGTCGACAAATTGATATGTTACTTTTAGTTTCTCTTGGGTACTTTTAGTTTTGTTTTAGTACACGTTCGAGTCCCCCTCTTCACACAGTGTTCCAGTAAGAAACTAAAGCAACAGTCTGCTGATGGACTCTCTCTCAGGTTTAGTCAATTAAACGACCTCATGGGAATTCAAGTTTCAGCCAACTTCAGCTGATAAGCACATGTACTTAGTTAATGATCAGCGTGGTTCACCCACACTTGTGTCAACAGTGAGAGTAAAGAATGTTTGCTGATGTGTCAGCTGGTGTAAAAACCGGCGGCTGTCGGTCTCCTTGTCTGACGACTACTTATCTTTGCGTTGACTTTTGACTGTGGGCTGACCCCACGACAGAGTGATATTTCACACTCCTCTCTCTGGTGTCAGGTTACTGCACAGCGTGAGAAATACTCTGCTGTGTACTACTAGCCGCATCATCATAAAGAAGTACCACAGTTTCAAATGTCCTAGTATATACTGTATTACCTAACAGAATATGAATATCATATAGCGACACACAATATACCTGCTTTTATAATTTCACTTTAATGATGAATCCTGGTGCAAATTTTAATGTGTCTTTTTAATGTTTGGATTTTTTATGGTCAAACTCACTCTACTTCTAAACACGTACAGTGATACGTGCGCCAAAGAGGAGAATGAATAATTACTTCTTATACAATGAAAAGTATATCAACCAAAACTAAAATGAGCTATGCCTCATGACATATTTAAAGACATAGAGGTGAAAGTATCCATTGCTCTGACAGAAAGTACCTGAGGTATGTACTAACCTTTCTCAGACGCTACAATAGTGATTTTCTCTGAATAAAACTTTAGCATTAACTTCATCATGGACAGGCTCAGGTTCCACTAGTTTCCTCCACATTGCACACATGGTTGTGTCCCTGACCACAGCCCTTTGCAGTTTAATAGTTCATACTGAAATACTTCATGCTTGTATTCGCAGCGGCTCGGCTCTCCAGAGGGAGCCATGTTTTTAAGTAGCCTGGAGTTTAAATACTATGTATACACTCTGGAGTTTAAATACTATGTATACACTCTGGAGTTTAAATACTATGTATACACTCTGGAGTTTAAATACTATGTATACACTCTGGAGTATAAATACTATGTATACACTCTGGAGTCTGGAGTTTATAGTTTAAATACTATGTATACACTTTGTAGTTTAAATACTATGTATACACTCTGGAGTTTAAATACTATGTATACACTCTGGAGTCTGGAGTTTAAATACTATGTATACACTTTGGATTTTAAATGTTATGTATACACTTTGTAGTTTAAATACTATGTATACACTTTGGAGTTTAAATACTATGCCTGCCGACGTCTCTTGTTACTGTGCGTAGTGGGTATGAGTTTGTGTCTGTGTGTCTCAATGTCTTCTTCTTCTGGAGTTTAAATACTGTGTATAGACTCTTTACATACCATGCGTACACCGTGCAGTATATACTGTATCGACCCAGTTCCTTGTACAGTGGAGCGACGTGCGTGTGTTTCGCCCCCTGCAGGTGGAGCCAGGCGCTGCTGAGGGATGGAGCTGAAGGTGTGGGTGGAGGGCGTGGCCAGGGTGGTGTGTGGGCTGTCACTGAGCACTTCCTGTCAGGACGTGGTGATCACTCTCGCACAGGCCATTGGTGAGTGTCACGTTCCATCCACGTTCGAACGTGGGCCCATGAAGCACTTTATTCCTGCTCCACAGAGGAAGAACCCAGTGCTTCCTGGACACTGCGAACTCCTCTTGTGTTAAATGCTGAGTGCTGATGTTGGGGTGGTTCTGGATCGCTAACGACTGTCGGTTTCTGTTAGGTCAGACGGGTCGGTTCATCCTCGTCCTGAAGTTGCGTGAGAATGAGAGACAGCTGGTCGCTGAGGACTGTCCTCTGCAGCATCTGGCACATCTAGGTCAGCTGGCCACAGAGGTCCAGTTCATTCTGCGGAGGACCGGCCCGTGTCTCAGCGGGGGTCAAGACACGCCAACCGCAGAGAGACTCCCCCGACCCAGACCCTCAGAGGCGGAGCCTGTCAGACGCAGGCAGCCACAGAAGGCTCTCACCTTCAATCTGGGTCGCTCCACGTTTTCCAACGAGACCAAACCAAACGGGACCATTCACAGAGCCTCGCCCGAACCACGGGCCTCCCCCGTCTCTTTCTTAGAGGACGTCGGTGTGAACGCCGTCTCCTCGCACGTCTCCAAGGAGGACGCGTTCAGGCAGATTCTGCAGCAGCAGAGACGATTACAAGACCTGGAGGTTCAGCTTCAAGCTCTGGAGAGGGAGACGCAGCTGTGGGAGCAGGACAGGCCGTCTGCGGGTCCACGTCCGAGTCGGGACGCTGCCGAGGAGCTGCAGGAGCTGCAGTGGCGGCTGAGGCAGAATGAAGTGGAGCTGATGGACGGAGGACACATGGACAAAGAGCTACAGACAGAGACAGACAGAGAACAGGGTACATGTCCCAATCTGTCCACACCGTCCAAGAGAGTCTTTCTGGGTGAACAGAAGTGAATATGTGAATTCTGTGTCCCACAGACATGCTCCGACGTCTTCACCAGATACAGTCCTCAGTGGACGATCACGGCCTCCAGGTCAGGGAGCTCCTGGTTCGCTCGGCACATCTGGAACACGAGGTCCAGCTCGCCACCTACAGACGAAGCCCGCAGGAAGTCGCTCGGCAGCAGGAGGAGGCGCTGAGGCCCCTGAAGGAGGAGCTCCACAACCGGCTGCAGCAGGCGGAGGAGCTGGACGCAAAGTTGTCCGGGACACGAAGGAAGCTCCACGCCGCAGAGAGCCAGCTGCAGGTAAAACGCCCTCATCCGCCGAGCCCCTCGGGTGTCAGAGGTCACCAGAGGTCGCTCAGTCTGTGACCTCGATGTGTTGCGCGTCCTGCAGGACAGACGGGCGCTGGTTGAGGAGCTGAACAAGGAGCTGAGACAGTGTAACCTGCAGCAGTTCATCCAGCAGGCTGGGGCTCCTCAGGCCGAGCAGGCTCACCCCCGGCAGGTCACCGAGGGTCACCTGAGCAGCGCCGGGGTCATGGAGTAACGGAACGCTGCCACCGCCAGGACACTGTTGTAGCTGCCATTATAATTCCCCCCATTACTATCTGAGTACTGCTGTAGCATGACAGGAGTGTGTGTGGATCATAAATCAGAATGATTTTCAAAATCAATGAAAATATTGGAAAGTGTCCTGAAGTGTTGTTCTCACACACGTCTCACAAGTCAGGTGTTCTAATAAAATCATCTGAAGCTGATATGTGTGTGTGTGTGTGTGTGTGTGTGTGTGTGCGCTCTAACCTGAAGTGATTTGATCTTTCATCTCATCGGACCTCGTCTCTCTGGAATCAGATGAACTTGTTAAACTTTCTTATTCTCACCAGCGACACACGTCAACAAACACACTAAATGTCTTTGATGTGAATATTCGGTTTCTATTTTCCGTTCTATTGTTGATTCTCCTTTAGATTTCCTGCTTCTTACATCATCTAATCGGAATATTCTGTGTGTACATGTATTCCCTCTGGGTCTGTTTTCAGCTCTGTTTACTGAAGTACTCATAATGGGATGAGTTGTGTTTTGTGTTGATTCATTTAAAGGATTAGTGTGTACTGGAGTGCAGCACGTACAGTAAATACACACCCAGGCCAGTTTTCATCTGCACACAAGTAACAAATACATGTGTGTGTAAAAACACAGACTAGATAGTAGATAGATAATAGCTCGTCCATCAAAAGTACCTGCCAAGTATTTTAAATGAAGTGTAAATATAATAATAAATACATCTATGGGATAATAATTTGTTATTCATACATCAAGTTTCCAATGAATTATGCAACACAAAGTGCTCCAGAGAACATACACGTGTATATATATATATACACAGTACATATATAAATACATATGTATTTAGAGACAGGGGGGCTCTGGAAATAAATGACCTGTGGGATGAGCTGTCCCTCGCTGAGCCGACGCTTCATAACAAGCCTCAGGTGGACGTGGTCAGTGCACAGGTACGAGCTGTTCCCACGGCTGTAAGCTCATATAAGCCCCCCCCCCCCCCCCCAAGCCCCCCTGACCCCCCCCCCCCCCCTCCCCCCCGACGCAGGTATAAAAACACTGAGCCGAGGCTGAGCAGCAGAGCACAGAGACTGCAGAAAGAAAGAGACGCCTCTCTTTGTTTTGCTTCTCCTCTTTCGCTCAGCAGCTTCACTCCATCCACCAGCACCTGCAGGTAAGACTCACAACTACAGACACACAGCTACAGACACACAGCTACAGACACACAACTACAGACACACAGCTACAGACACACAACTACAGACACACAGCTACTGACTCACAGCTACAGACTCACAACTACAGACACACAGCTACAGACACACAGCTACTGACTCACAGCTACAGACTCACAACTACAGACTCACAGCTACAGACACACAGCTACTGACACACAACTACAGAAACACAGCTACAGACTCACAGCTACAGACACACAGCTACAGACTCACAGCTACTGACACACAACTACAGAAACACAGCTACAGACTCACAGCTACAGACACACAGCTACAGACTCACAGCTACTGACACACACGTGAACTGACTCATCGTGACGACCGTTCAGACGTGTCTTATCCGATCAGCCGTTGAGTGACAGCTCGTCTCGTTCAGGCGGGTCACTCTGGGGACTCAGCTCCTTCAACGTTTCAAAGTGTCAAACTTTATTGTTCTCAGAGACATGGACGCAGCAGTGGCAGCACCTGGAGGCAACAAGGTCGCGCCCCCCAAGTTCAAGCAGAAGGAGACGAGACAGTTCAAGAGCAAAGCTCCCAAAGCTGGACAGAAGGGGTGAGTGGAGGACAGAGACACAGAAAGGGGGACAGAACGTACCATGTGTTAACTTCCCCTCTGATCTGTCCTCAGATCTGGAGACGTTCCAGGGATGGAGAGTCTTGGAGGTAAATACTGATCACTGATGATTGACGATAGCCTGGACACTAGCATAGGAGACGCTAACTTGTCGTCCTCCTCGGCTGCAGGAGCGGAGGTGATCTGCCCCTGGGAGGCGTTTGGAGACATGGAGCTGAGCGACCTGGCTCAGTTTGGCATCGTTTAGACCCGGAGCCAGACGGAACCAGTTTATTCCTGGCGGCTGCGATCCAGCAGCTTTTGTTTCTCCGTCCCCACGACCTGTCCCCCAGGCCGCGAGGACGAGTCCAGCGAGGGGAACCACCTGAGGAGGACTGATGAAAGGACGAGGACCAAGCTCGTGGACGGCAGCTCCCAAGAATGACTGTGCTCGTCCTTTACGTGATCTCTACATGTCAGTGATGTCAGGCAGCGTGAGAGGACGCGTCGTCCCGTGTAGCCCAGCGCGCGCGTAAGAGCGTAGCACGCTGTACCGCTGCTCGGGTTCACACACAGGGACGACGAGCAGTCGACGTGCCTCTCATCAGTAGTGAATGTGACTATTTATTTGACCTCTCTATGTATCTATCCATCTGTCTGTGATGTAATAAAGTCTTCTGTAGCGTGTCTCACTCTGGTCCGTTGATTCCATCTGTGACTGAGGGCTTCATGAATCGTTTTAAATGCTCTGTAGTTCACTGGGGACACGAACTCGAGCTTCAGAGGGCAGAAGCTGTGCAGGGAAACATGAGCACGTATGTTCAGACCCTCTGTGATGGGGTCCAGTCCCTCATGAGGCCTGAGCTGCTCTTCACAGGCGTGTGTTTACGCTCTGTCATGTTCTGCACAAAAACAACACAACAGAAATCCACAGTTATGAAAAACAAGTCGCTTGTGACTCAAGGGGAACAGGGGCGACTTTAACGTCACCACTGAGCAGTTTTAAAGTTTTAAATGTTTGTGTGACGTTAAAAAAAAAGCAACATCTGAAGCTGCTTGCAGTCAGACAGCATGACACATAACAACGACTCTGGTGGGACTCGAACCCACAACCTTTGAATGTCTCCTCTGGCTTCACGTCACACAGATCAATGCTAGAAGTCCAACGCACTGTCCATTGTGCCACAGAGCCCACAGGTGTCCCACCCCAGGACCCGTCCTGTCACACTGTTTAAAGCAGTGCTTCTCAATTATTTTCTGTTACGCCCCCCCTAGGAAGAAGAAAACATTTTGCGCCCCCCAACGAAAAAGAAAGAAATATAGAGAAATATATTTATATATTTCTATTATATTTATACGTTGGTCTATATTTTAGACCAACATACAACAAAGAATATTTTATAAACATTGTTTTTTAGTTTGTAACAGAAAAGATTTAAAGTGCATCATTGTCATTGTCATTTTCCAACCGCTTATCCGTTACCCTGAAATTCAAAAAAAATAAATTCTTATTTAAACTATAAACATCTTTTGACTGACTAATTGAACCATTTGATACTGAAAAAGAAGGACTGGTTTAAAGTGTCAGTTGCCATGGTTACAGCTGAGCTCTCACATCACTGTATCCAGGGCTCATATACAGAATAATATATACCTTTATCTATCTAAGGCTTCAGTTTGACAGCAGGACACACACACACACACACACACACACCTCGTGATCTCCTGCTCACAGAAACATTGGCGGACCTTCAGACCCACTTGGACATGGCTCAATGCAGATCACTGGATTAGGGATTAGTGAGTTGACCTATGGCTGCTCTGCACCCCCCTCCCTCCCTGAAGCTGCAGAGTTGGATCAGAGTGCGAGGGCACAGATGCACCCGTGGGCTGGGGACAGGAGCCAAGACTCAGGACGGAACATCAGTCTCATCGGTGTCTGTCCTCTGACGGGATGGGGCAGGAGGGGAGCCACAACGAGGACATGGACCTGGCAGAAATTCAGGATCTGTGCATCGTTTACATGAGGGAGTGTCCCAGCGGAGCCCTGCACCTTCACGAGCTCAGGAGGATCTTCGGGGTCCCCAGCAGCTCGGCGGAGGAGTCCCTCTACATCGAGACGGTGTTCCACTCCTTTGACACAAACAAGGTAAACACAGGAGCCTCATGACTCCGGATCGTTAGATGGATTCTGATCTGTAATCTGACCCGGTTGCCCGTCCGCAGGACAACACGCTGGATTTCCTGGAGTACGTGGCGGCACTTCATTTGATCTTCAGGGGAAACCTGGAGGACCGGCTCAAATGGTCGTTCAAGATGTACGACAAGGACGGAAACGGCAAGCTGGACCGACAGGAGGTGAAACGCATCATTCGGGTAAGACGGACGTCTTCACTTGGACTTTAGCTGTTCAATAAGCAGCAGAGTGGTTTCATAACTCAGAGCTGAGTGCCTGAGGCAGGGCTCAGGGCCGGGTCACAACCTTCAGGGCCTCAGGGTATTACAGGAGCTTTTTTTTTAACTTTACTCTGCTGGACTTTACTGTAAGCCTCTAAACTGGGAAACAGAATTAGACCAGTGGCCATTAGGTAACATCTGGTCCTCACGAGAGAACGGCTGATGAAACTAATGGGACAAAACTGATGATGACAAATATTCTCCAACATGGTTTTTAGAGCGTGATCGTCCTGACATTTCAGTTTTCATTTTTGTTCAAATTCATTCTTCACGTGTCATTGTGAAAAACGTCCCTTCTGAATGTCTTCTAGTTTGCTTATTGCTTATTGTTTAGAACTTTACTGATCGCTTACACAAACAAGTTCACTTTAAACCTGACATTATTATGAGAAAAAACCTTCAAATGTATTATTATATATGTTAATTATGTGTGATCATGTTATGTTAAATACTCTGGCGGTTAAACTACGACATCGTTCTTTCTGTGGTTGCTCTGTATTCTGCTCCCTGACCAGCGGGGGCAGCAGAGGTCACACCTCACACTCTTGTTTCCCGTTTGTCTCAGATTATCTATAAAATCAAGCTGCAGACGAGTGACGTCAGTTTGACTCCCACTGAAATCTGCGACCGCATCTTTGAGCTGGTCGACCAGAACCACGATGGTGAGTACCCGGAGGCTCAGAACCGACATGAGTGGCTGTTCCTTTTCGTCACGTGTGTGATGTCATCACAGGTCAGATCTCGCTGTCCGAGTTCATGGAGGGAGCTCAGAAAGACGAATGGGTCATGAACATGCTGAAGCTGGACGTAAACGCCACCGGCTGGGTCGCCCAGCACCGGGGGAAAGTACCGTGACCCCGCGGCCCGGCGGGCCCACGTGTTCCTGGTTTGAGCCCGACTCTGAGGCGACGTCGTCAGACCTCGGGGGTTTAAACGACTTTTTGCTGCGAGCCTCCCGTGACTGGAGGGCAGCGCACGTTTGTTCACAGCCACAGTTGTGACGTTCGGTCCGGACGCTGAAGGTCGTTGTGCGTGTGGCACCGAGGAAAACGTTTCCATCTGAGGCCAGACACTCACTCAGAGAGATTTATTTAATATATAAATGTACTTATATACACGCTGCATGTTTTTACCTTTGGAAATGAACTGAAGCTGAAGTGGGACATCGTATTATATGTATTATTTTACTATTATTGTATTGCATGTGAATGTTATAAATGTGAAACAAATATACATACAAATATATAACCCTATTGTGCTTATTTACTCAGTTAAATTATTATATTTCATATTCAGAGTATAGCTGTCGTGTTTTGGCTTTAGTTATATTTGGAATTCCTAGTGTACTTCATATTTTGCATATTGTCATACTTCAGCTCAGGGTATAATTCCTCATATCTTGCACCTTTGTCACATTATATTTTGCATACCTATTTTCATCACTTTCTTGTATGTTTTGAAAACTTCAGAGTATATTTCTATTTTGTATTCTACCTAGTATTGTATTTCATTTTTTATGACCAAAGGCATTCAGTGTGTTTCATTGTACAGGGAACACGTTCTTTGTACATATGACAATAAACGCTTTGAATCTTGAAAGTACAAGTACTGCAGTGTTATTGTTCAGATGAGCTTCAGGATGGCTCGGCTGTGGGGTGGTGGTTCTTCATGTGAAAGAAGTTTGCTGATAAAAAAAAAATTATTCTTCACTGTACAGCCATCAAATAAATGTGGAGTAACTGTGACATGTAGTACAAGTACTTAGCCACCTGTGATCTGACTCTTTGTCGCTCTGCGAACAAACTGGTTAAATTAGAATTGAAATATTTTTCTGATCTGAAGAAAAGAAACATTCTGAAATTGGGCTCATTTTTCGTATTAAACAGATTTTGTATGAGTCTTTTCTTCACACAGACTCTCCACTCATCACCAAAACTGAAGATTAACTAACTAATGAAAGAGAGATGGCTGCCTCCTTTGAATCAAAGCCTCAAAGTCGTTTTACAGACGCATCCAGCAGAGGGCAGCGATGCACCAGTAAACTAAACATAACAGAAGAAGAACTTTGAAATAAAACTAGTTTTAATTGTTATTGTCATGGTCACTGTTGTTGTTTTTTTTGTTTGTTTTTTGTAAAGCACTTTGAACTTTTGCCCTGTAAATAAAGATACTATCAACATATAAGTTTCTTTAGTCAGTACTTTTTAAAAGTTGCTTTTACTTGAGTATATTTTTGTCTAGTGTTCCTTCGGCACTGTGTCGAGAAGATTCATCAGATGTCGTCATGTAGAATCAAACATGTCCCCATCATCACCATCAGCATCATCATCATCATCATCATCCTCAGGCAGCCCTGCAGCAGGAGGCGGAGCTCAGTGAAGCGAGCTCAGGCGAGACCTCCGGGGATCAACAGTTTTCTCAGATCTTGACGTCATCCTGTTTTAATCTGGCTGAGAGCTCTCTGGCCTTTTCTCTGGACCCAGGGAATCCACTCGGGTTGGCTGCCAAAAAGACGACGGTGAACTCGTCGGAGCGGTGAGTGACTCTTTCTCTTTCTCTGAGAGCAACCCAGAGTTTGTGGGTCTGGTTTGTCCAGAGTGTGAATATGAAACTGACTGAATGGATTAGCAGCAGGTCATGAACGGATCGATGGGATTTGTGCACAGGTTGCCTGGAAACAGCCGACGTGCAGGGTCTGTACGGGTGGACGCGCGACATCTTCCCTGCTGCTTCAGCCTCTACGTGATGTTGGCGCCTCTTTTTATTTGAAACAACATGGGACAAACGCAGGGCGCAGCAGACAAGGAAGTGACTCTGCAAAACATTCAGGAGCTCTACCGCAGGTTCGCCAGCGAGTGTCCCAGCGGAAATCTGCACTTGCACGAGTTCAAGAAAATCTTTGGCAACAACCGGCCGTCCACCGAAGAGGAATCTGCGTACATGGAGAACGTGTTTCGCTCCTTCGACACCAACCAGGTGAAACCGAAGAGGCCTTAGTTCTGCAGCCTCGCGTCTTTTGTCTGAGAAGTACTGATGTGTGTCTGAACTCTGGTTTTCCCGCAGGACAATAAAATCGACTTCATGGAGTTCGTGGCCGCGGTGCATCTGGTTCTTCGGGGAAAACTTGAGGACAAACTGAAATGGTCTTTCAAAGTTTACGACAGAGATGGAAACGGCTGCCTGGACCGACAGGAAGTGCGACACATCGTCAGAGTGAGTACACCATGTTGTTTTTTTACTGGCCCCTCAGCTTCACAGGATCAGTCAGAGTTTCTGTTGCACTTTTAAAACCTTGTGTGTTGGTGGATCCGATGAGACGAACCTTAAAGCTTGTTTCTCCGGTTCAGATCATCAACAAGATAAAGAGACACAACGACCCGGACGTCTCAGGGAACGTGGACGACATCTGCAACCGAATATTTGACCTGGTGGACAAGAACAAAGACAGTACGTTACAAACACAACAGCCGGACCCTGAGCTGGATCTGGGTCCACGCTCTAACCCCGCCGCTCTGTGTCCTCTCGTCCAGGTCAGATCTCTCTGGAGGAATTCATCGAGGGAGCAGAACAGGACCCGTGGGTGATGGAACAGCTCAAACTGGACATCGGGCCCTGCGACTGGTTCATCGAGCAGCAGACGAGACCCTGAGGCCCGGACACAGCCGATGGCGCCCTGTCGGCCTTCACACCGAGAGCTTCTGAGGGAGCGAGAGCATCAGAGACTCTGGAGACTCCATCAGAACCTCGTGTCCCCTTCACACAGAGGTCCTGTTTGTCTTAACCCCAGTGGACGTCTTTATATCGAGACTCAACAACCACAGGGCTTTAAAGAGCTGAAGGTACAAACAGTCTGTGTGTTGTCTCAGTGAGCATTGCCCTGTTTTAGTTTCTTCCCTGTAAACAGATTCTTGTCGTCCAGCTCTGAGACCACGGCACCTTTCACCTCATGGACTCAGGTGACGGCTCCGTTTAGCCTTTAAGACTCTTTACTGAGCAGAATGATAAACTCTGGATCAGACCATCACACAGACTCGAACCCTGTGGTGACTGATGTTAAAGCAACATTCGTCACAAGCCCCTCCCTCGAGAGCTGGAACAGATGACCCAGACCAGTTTGGTTCAGAATTGAATTTGATGAATGACAATTTTTGGCTCATGTTAAAGACCGCAGTGTTGTTGCCGACAAATAAAGACCAGTGAGACATTTTCCAATCATGAAGAAATATCAGGCGGGATAAAATGTCCAATGTTATGTTTAATTCAGCCATGAAAAGACAGAGAGGACATCTTGTTTTGAAATGTCCATCCTCTGGGTGGGGGGGTGTTGGAGGGGGCTAGTTCAGATCATGTCGTTAGGCAAAGAGCCTTAAAGGCTAAGATCAGTAAGACTCAGTAAATCCATACAGAAGGTCCCACAGGGTCTCCACCAGGGAACAGTGCACGTCCACGTGCACGTGCAGCCACTGAGCCTCAAGCCTCAGGACCCACTTGACCAAGTTGATGTATTTATATCTCGGGGCGCCAGGGGCCCGAGAGGCAGCTCTCAGCTGAGATCAAGTCAGCGTGAGCATGAAACCTATGAACAACATTTGGTGTCAAAATATAAAAACAAGAACTTGATATTAAAATGTAAACATTCACTGCTCTGAGTAAACGTGTTTCATGAGATGAACACAATGTCATGTGATTGTTAACATGGTGGGGGGGGGGGCTGATGGAGCGGAAGCTCGTGACGAGGCTGTCCGAGTGGAGCGGAAGTGACCTGCAGGGGTCTATCTTGGTGATTGTTTCCTCTTTGAAGCGCCTCCATCCTCCTCCTCAGTGGAAACAGCTGACGAATAAAAACAGAACTTCACGTAAACAAACCTCGGACGCGTCTCTTCGCGTTCACGAAGCGTTCCCGCCTCGTTTGGACTCGAAGATTCCACCGAAGCGCTGCGGAACCTGACAGCTGTGCGCATGCGCAGTGCGCCTGAGCCGCTGACGAGCGATGCTCGCGCTTCTGTTCGCACCTTCGTCGCTAAGTGGACTAAAATATGACGTGACGCGGTTCTGTGGACGGAGCCCCGTGTCGGCTGGATTCTGCCCGAAGCTGTGAATCCGGTAAATGTTTCAGAAATGTCACCGAAGCTCGACCCAGCGAATTACCGAGCAGATGCTCAGTTAGCAGCTAGCTGCGTTAGCATGTAGCCTCACAACTGTCGGCATGGAGTTAGTTAGCTGGATTCACTCTAGCTGCGGCTACTTGTGGGTCCCCGGGCTAACTGAGGACGTCCTGCCCGGGGCCCGTGAGTCCCGCTGCCCGGCCAGGTGAGGCCTCGGCCACAGCAGCTAGCATGAGCTAGCATTAGCTGGGACAGGGCAGCTAATGTTGACTCATGGACTGAGCTGGAAGAACTTGGACCGACCCCGAGTTTGAGCTGAGTGGTTTGTTGTCTGTCAGTGAACTGTGTCCTCAGAGTGAGGACATGTCTCCTGTCTCTTTAGTTACCCTGCTGATGGACAGACAGAGTTTATTAGGCCTCCAGTGAAACACCTGATCAGGACGGATTCTGACGCAGTGAAGAGGTGACGCGTTTCTGGACCTGGGCAGAGGGATGTAAATAAAAACACGTGATCTAGTCTGCAGCTGAACTCAGCCCCTCACCTGTGTGTGTGTGTGGGGGGGGACTCTTGTCCACATTTCTTTCATGTGTCCTGTGTGAGAGGACACACAAACATATGTCCTTCATCCTGTATGTTAAAATGCACACGCAACTCCTCCCACTACCACTAAGTACGTGATGTGATTTCCTCCTACAGTTAATAGAAATGACTCCAGAGTCTCCGCAGCTCTCAGGACACTGGACTTTTGTGTGGAACCGAGCGTGATAAATCCAGTTAGGCCTGATTTTCCTGCTGCGTCCCGTGATGTGTTGTCCAGGGCCGTCCTTCACCCTGTCATTGCACTTCGAGTTGTGCCAGGCGTCAGCTCTGGCTTGGTCTCGGTCTATCGGCTGCTCCCAGTGCAAGAGCCTCACTGGCTGGTGTTCAACCAGGTTGTGTGTTTGCGTGGCTGAAGCTGGGCCTGTAACCTGTGGCAAGGTAAACTCTGGTTCATGATTAGCTCTCAGAGTCACCTGACTGCCTGGGCCTGCTCTGACGAGCTGACCTGAACGCCTGCATTCCTCAGGGTGTTATCTTCCGGATGTTCATAAATATTTCAGAGGAGGAGCACAGCCTCGGCCTGCAGCGCCTCACACGCAAGGTCTGTCTGGTGTGTTGCTGTGGACGCAGGGAAGTCCACTGGGGAGGTTATTGGATGAGCGGCTTTAGACAGAGTCCAGACAGACACGTTCTCTCCGGCACACCTCAGAGAATTCATGCTTCTGGTGTTTCATTTTTTATTTTACAGAATAAACTTCATGAACAGATGTATTTATAGTCTACATCAGAACATGCATTTAGTTTTTTATGTTTTATTATAATAAAGTTTATGCATGTAAGTATAATAATCGAAGCTAATATTTCCCAAGAAATATATTGATCAATTCAACCCCAAAATAAATTGTTAGTTCATAACTTAACCCCCGTGTTTGTGTTCTAGGTCTGAACTGAAACCATGCTGAAGTGGTTCTCCGGTGAGGAGGGGGAGCCTGGGTCTGCGGTACGTTTGTTTTTTTCCATGATTAAACAGAGAAGGCATCTGAAGCATCTCCTCATCAGTTGGCTTCTCACATTGTGAACTAACAGGAATGTTAAAATTCATCATCCATGATCAAAGCCAGTGAGTCCAGGTGGCTTCAGTGCAGCAGTTTCACGTGTTCAAAGGAAACCCAGCGACGGCTCTGTGTTGTGTTTCATGTCCTGATAAACTGGAATTAGTTGGAATGCTGAGCACGGGACTTTGACTCCGACAGTCAGAGCTCACTTCCTGTGGGGGGGGGCAGCTGAAACCCTCGCAGCCTGTTGACTACAGCTGACGTCACTGATCTGGTCCTATCACTCGTCTTTTGCCATCCACTCAAACCTGTGAATTCCACCGAGCTGAGTCTGAGGCACAGCTTTTAAACAACTGACACATGGACCCATTTAAAGCAGAAAGTTCAATGTTGCTTTGCAACGTTTTCCGTTGTATTTCAAACAGACACACACAGGAAATGCCAGAGTCAAACCTTGTATATCTTTATAATCATCTCACACCTGGAGGCTTGTTCCAAAGTAATTACTGGTCAGAATGGGATTTTGTCTTGAAAGGACACCTCTGGTTATGACACCTCCTCCTCCTCCTCCTCCTCAGGGCCCGGGCTCTCCTCACAGGGCTGCCGGCGCTGGAGAGCTCGCTGTAGAAGAAATGGCCGAGCGGCTGAGTCAGACTGAGCAGCTTGTCACTCAGCTGAAGGAGCTGATCCGAGAGAAGGACGCGACGCTCCGCACCAAAGACGAGCAGCTGAAGGTGAGGACGGTTCATAACGTCCATAAAACGTCTTCCCAACTCGCGGCAGTCATGATGGTGGAGTTCAGCAGCTGATGTGTCTGCGACGCAGGTGGAGAAGGAGGCGTGCGATGCCAAACTGTCCAAGCTGCGTCTGCAGAACAAAGCCAAGGTGACGTCCCTCACAACGCAGCTGGAGGAGCTGAAGAAGCAGCAGGGAGGTCAGGGGACGCCAACGCACGGCAAGAAGGTACGTGATGGTCTGATGGACCTGAGCAGAGCGGGAGCTTAGTCACCAAAAGTTAAGATGTGCAGCAGCATGAGCAGTCCACGTGAGTCCAGTTTGTCCAACCCGTGTCTTTTGGTCTTGGTGCTCAGGGGTCGTCAGACGCAGGAGAGCAGGCCAGCCGGGGCAAGATCGTCTTACTAAAGAAGAAAGTGGAGGAACTAGAGCAGCAGCTTTCACAGAGAAACAATGAGCTGGAAAACAAGGTGATCTTTAACACGGCCACACCTCTTCTCCTCTGGACACCCCTCTTCTTCATTTGTTTTGAACCATAACCTTCCATTGACTCCAGCGGAAGGAGGTGGAGTCACAGCGGCAGCGAGGCGAGGAAATGGACGCGATGCTGACGGAGAAGGACCGGAAACTGGCGGAGAAGGAGGCCTACATCGTCCACCTGCAGACAGCGCTGGGAGGAGACCAGACACAACAAAAGGTCAGGTAGCAGAGAACCCGCACTGCAGGTTCTCCGCTGTTTAAATTCGGTTCACGCGGCCGTTGGTGAGCAGCAGCTTTGACTCCTGCAGGTGGCGGAGGAGGGAGGAGCAGTGCAGGAGCTCCAGCTGCTGGTGCAGAGTCTGACCAGGAAGGTGGGGGAAGCAGAGGAGCGCTACAGCCTCCTGCAGGAGCAGACAGAGAGCCTGAAGGAGCTGCTGGCCACAGAGCAGGAGCAGTACGGTCAGAAGGAGAGCATGTACAAGCAGAATGTAGGTGTTACAAACGCTCAGCTTCGATGGGACGGCGATGCCCGTGTGTCTGGTCTCTGATGATCTGATCTGATGTTTCCAGATCCAGACCTTCAAAGACATCGTCCTTCAGAAGGATAAGCAGCTGATGGAGGTCAGCCAGATGCACGAGCAGGAGCTCTTCAAGCTTGCAGCAAAGTCTGACGCCAGCGCCGACCTGGAGCAGGTAGTGACATCACTCCTTTTTGAACGGCTCGCTGAAGTGCAGCGCCGGGCTCAGTGACAGCTGTTTTCTCTCCTCAGCTCTTGAAGGCTCTAAAACAGAAGCTCCATGAGAAGGAGGAGGTGCTGCTGGGTAAGACGCAGGTCATTGATGTTCTCCAGGGGGAGGTCGATGGGAGGGACCAACAGATAAAGGTCAGCAAACCCGACCGCCGCCGTTCTGCATTCAACATGAAGTCTCGCTTTCTCCATGTTCATGTTATGTTCTGCCCTCCATCTATTCTCCTGCCTGAAGGAGCTGACTGAGAGGCTCCGTCGGCTACATGTGGAACGGGAGAGCTTGGCGTCCAAGATGGAGGCAGAGAAGCACGTGATGCGAGCGCAGCTCCGAGATCTGATGGAGAAACAGCAGGCGGAGGTGCAGCGGCTGACCGAGCAGCATCGATCGGCGATGGACCGAGCCCAGCAGGACCTCCTGCAGCAGCTGGAGGAGCTGAGGAGGACCTCGGCTGCAGCGCCACCTGCCAGTCAGGAGGCCTCAGGGAGCATGGCCGCTGACTCCGCCTCCGCCCAAAGAATAGCTGAGCTGGAAGGTTAGCATCCCATTCAACTATCAGACCTTCAGAGAATGCGTTCTGTTAGCGTGTCAGAGGTGTTGAGATCTCTGAAATCAATCTCTTTTTCTTTTGCAGCCAAAGCGAAGCAGAAAACAGATGAAGCCAGCAGATCAGAAGCCAAGTTCCTGAAGATGAAAGCCTGGTCCAAGTCTCGGATCAGACAGTTGGAGGACGAGCTGAAGAAAAGCCAGGTGAATATGACAGTCCGCATCATCAACGACAGCACAGAACGAGACCCGCTGAACTGATGGCGACTTGGTTCTCTTTAGGCGGGAGACGCCCCCCCAGATCTGACGGCACTGCGGAGCCACGTCACTGCGCTGGAGGAGGAGAGAGAGGAGAACCTCTGGAAGGTCGAGCAGTACGAGGAGCTCCGGACCAAGAACGGTAGCAAGTCCACATTTTCCAGTTTGTGACCTTTGATCTCCAGTGGTTATGACAAGATGGCGTCCCTCACGTGTTGTCCTGTGCTAGAAATGCTGGAGGCCAAGCTGGTGGTGTACGAGGAGCAGCAGAGGACGCTACAGGCCGACCTGGAGCAGTTCACCAAGAGGGCGGCCTCTCAGGTCAGGCGTCCGTCCCGGGACGATTGTTTGTTGTTCTCCTTCGGTGATGACGCCTCTTCACGCCGTGCGGCTCTCTGCTCACAGGCCAGTGAGTCGGGCAGCGCCGATGACACCCAGAGTCAGGTGCTGGAGTGGCAGGAGATGGTCGCCGAGGCGGTCAGCGCCAGGGACCGGGCCAGGGAGGAGAAGGTGGCCATGACCCTCCGCATCAGCCACATGGAGGAGGAGCGAGAGGGTAAGACCTTCCGTTAGTGCGGCGGCTCCCTGTGTGAGGGCCTCGAGCTGATGTACGTGAAACAGGATTCTATATTCCAGCGAAACAGGGATGTGCTTCAGAAGCGCTGTTACGGACTCTGAGCACACACGTTGCTTTCTGTGCTGACCGCTTGTTGTCTGACTCAACACCGTTTTCTTTTTCCTTGTTTGGTCACGGGAGCGTTTGGTTTGACCCTGTGCTGCCTCCCATCTCATGGACCTCCGCCCCCCCCACTCCAGCCCCTGCTCCAGGGATGGGAGCAGCCACACAGAACAGTTTCCCATCAGTTTTGTGCATGCAGGCTCCTCCTCCTCCTCCTTCAGTGCAGCTCCAGCACACTGCACTCTCTGCAGTTCGCCTCCGCTTCAGGCTGAACTGCAGGAAGTGCAGTGGCGGGCTGCACTTTAGAGCCCGCCCACTTTCTTCTTCTTCTTTCTCCTGTGTTCTTGTTTTCATTCCTCCACCTCTTTCTGTTCTTCTGTCCTTACGTTTTCTTTCTTTCATTTCTGGTGATATGATATAATAACAACAGTAATAACCTGGTATCAAATCAAACGTGGTGTGTTTTCTTTTGTGGAGACTAAACTTTCACTAACTCTGGGACGAGCACACGCTCCACACATGACGACTCTCTGTGTGTGTGGAGCTTCATTCTGTGAATCATTGTTTTTAATGTTCTAACTTTGCCTTCCCCCCCACACACCTCCACACCAAGAACATTAACGTTAACACCAGTTCCAAACCCACTCATTCCGCCTGTGTCGTATGATCCGGTAGATCTCGTTCATTAAGCGTTGGCACTTTGAGTCCATGATTGGAGAAGCTGCACGTGCACCTGGCTCCACGCTGAGCTTCACTCCTGGGAACTAGGAGGAGCAGTTTAGCCTTTAAAGGTCTGTTAACCCCCCCAGGGACAGGCGGGGGTCAGAGGGCGGGAACGTTCTCCAGGGAGACACTGACACAAAACCAAAATCCTCGTTAACCTGTCAGCCCTGGTTAGCTGGTTAGCTTCCATGCAGTCCAGCATCACTGCCGATGATGTCGTCGTTCCTGTTGTTGTGGCGTTGGAGCGACGGGCGCCGGCTCGCTGCTGGATTCAGTGTTTATCTGTTGCTTTGCTTCCTGCTTTGCTTCTGCTTTCCAGCATCTGGAACCAAGATCTGTGTGCACTGTCTGTTCTCTCGTGTATAACCCAGCCTCAGTTTGGGGGGGAACCTGTTTTAATTATAATTAATTCAAAGTTGTCTAATAAGACTTTCTAAACTAATTCAACTCATGAATGGGGTGTGGTTTCATGACTAATACCTAATAATACCTCTCTGCTGCTCCTCCGTCCTCCTCATATCAGTGTGAGGCCGAGCAGCTGCAGAACCATGACACACACACACACCTGCACGTTCTAAATTATACTCAGTTCTATGTGTGTGTGTGTGTGTGTGTGTGTGTGTGCATCCTCTCTGAGCTGACCCCTGACCCCACACTGACCACAGCTTCACCCCCTCAAACCCTCTCTCTTTTCCCTCGCCCACCTTTCGCTCCCAGCTGCCTCTCTCTCCTGAATCCGCCTGTTGTCACAAAACGGATGGGAACGTGTTTTGTTGGGTCTAATCGTCTTGGCCTTGCCCTGCTTGCCCCCCCCCCATCCTGCTCGTCTCCCTTGTGTTTGAACGCTGTCTTTTTGCCGGCTCTGAGCAGGACGTTGCTTTTTTTAAGTGTTTCTCAGGAGCTTTATGTAAAAACAGAAGTGAACACAGAGCTGGTCTCCCCTCTCGCAGTGAAACTGTTTTTCTGTGTCGCCGAGTTTACTGTGATGTTGAACGTGCCTCATCTTCCCTCCTCATGCAAACCATCAAACGCCACCTGTGCCATCACATCTCGTCTCCACTGTCCGTCTCTCACGCCGTGTCTTTCACTCTGCCGTCACTGTCCAGTCCATTTGACACCCTCCTCCCGTCCATAAACACATCCTCACCCCGACCTCCCCCCTTTCCCCTGTGGCACAAAACTGATTGAGGATGACTGGTTCTTTCCTGGCTGCTCCGATCCAGCACTGGCCTCTCGGCAGCAGGAGTTGGAGGAGGAGCTGGCTCAAGCTCGGGGGCTCGGTCAACACAGGGCCAAGAAGCTCACGGCTCCTGCCCAGCGGAGCCTGCAGGTTCGTGCACACACCGACACGCAAACATTCTCTGTCATCTTCTCCTTTTCATCAGATCAGATGCCACAGCGGATCTCGATCCAGCTCATTAGCACATCGGGAAGCTTTTAAACCGCGTCTCTGCTCTCGGTCAGATGAGTTTGTCTCCCTGGCAGGAGGACTTTGAGTTTGACGGACAGGTCCCGTTCCAGGACCCCCGCAGCGGCTCGGAGAGCACCACCCCGATGGAGGAGGGGGAGAACATGGGAGGTTGGTGGCCCGAGTACAGTACTCCAGATACAGGTGTGAGATCCCTAGACAGTTTGAACCGGCATGCGCACGGTCATCTGCACATTACTTTGGGAAACCTAAGTTGCCTTTGGGTTGGTATTTTTGTTTTTGCCATTAAACTCCAAACGTGTCTCAGTGAGCGTCGGTTTTATCTGTGTTCACCTAACAGCGTTAGAGCCAGGCTCCGTGTTCACGTTTAACTAGGGTCCATTAACGAGCTCCTCCTCAGTTTACGGGAACTAACTCTGGGTTGGACTGCTGACACGTGCATGCTGGTTGAGCTGGCTAGTGTTAGTTTGGATCAGATCAGTGTGGGAGTGTGTGAATGTCGGGGACAGGAAGCACCCGTGGTAAGTCTGTTTCCCTGTTGTTTGCATGTTCCATTCGTGTCAAGTCTTTTAAGTTTCTTTTCATCCAAACGCCAAAAAATACATCCTCAAATATCTGAGACAAAAAAAAGACAAAGTATGTACATTTAAAGTGCTTTTGGAAAACTGACCGATGTAAGTTTTGGTTGTTTGGAGCTAAACCTCGTTTCCCTTCATGAATCCGCACTTTCATTAATCCTCCTGTGATGTCACCAGTCCCTGTTCTAACCCCGCCCCCTGTCCTGACCACGCCAGGTGGTCTGCGCTCCGTGGTGGAGGAGCTGGAGCTGGAGAGGAACCAGCTGCAGGAGCAGATCCTGAGTCTGGAGGAGCGCTGCCAGGATCTGGAGGATCGGCTGCAGCTGCAGGCGAGGATCGAGGCGCTGCAGGTAACGTCCCGGGCCGCGAGCGCGTCCGACGACACGTGTCTTCAGATCCACCATTAGCGGTGGCGATGCATGTTTCCCCTGAGGACCGGGGTTTTGTAACGAGCCCTTCTAACACAGGTGACATTTGATGTAGATGAAGATGAGCAGCCATGTTGGGTCTCTCAGGTGTGTTGGGTCTCTCGTGTACGTGTGCGCTGGAGGGCACCTCTGGCGGTGGCGGCTAACGGTGTGGTGTGCGTGTTTAACCTCGGGCGCGATGTGTCGCAGACTCACTGGGTGTCGTGAACCACACAGACGGGGAATATCTGTGTTCACCTAACAGCGATGTGTATATACAATAGCTCTTTGTATAGTGTCTCTGCACCTGTCCATCCTCTGTCCCATGGTTAAGCTGCACATGCTTCCTTTGCACAGTGTGTCTTCATGAGACTTCATTATTACTTACTCATGGACTACATTAGTCTACACATATTAGCGTATGTTGTCTTTTGTACAGCTGAGTAGAAACCCACTCATCTACATCTCCAAATAGTGTGCTCTTACTCTTGTTTATATGGAGGAAAAAAATATATATATATATACTTGACTGTTTGATTGTTTTCATACATGTGATGGATACTGAAGCAAAAGACTTTCCCCTCGGGGATGAATAAAAGTACTTTCTATTCTATTCTTTCTGTCAGTGTTTGTCAGTGTCACGTAAGAGAAGATAACACCTGGCAACGTTATGGGTTCTAACCTGGAACACAAACCTCCTCTGGGGCTCGAGTCCAGAGGGTCTGCTGTCGTCCACGTGTGTGTGTGTGCGGTGAGAGTTTCTGCGTCCAGTTCTGTTTGAATCTAAGCAAATGGATCTGTGTGTTTGTGGCACCACAGAACGAGTCGGAGAGACTTCAGAGTCAACTCTCCAGCGTCCGGAGTCAGCAGATCCGGGACGCAGAGAAACACCAGCTGCTGGTCAGCAGTCTGAACGAGCAGCTCAAAGGGTAAACACCTGGTCAGTCCGTCTAACCGCAAACACATTTGTCGACTGTTAACGAGCGACGCGCTGCACGCTCTGTGGCGATTGTGTGTTTCCAGCCTGAGCAGCACGCAGGAGTGTCTGGAGAGTTCGCTGATCGAGAAGGAAAACACCTTGGCTAAAACGTCAGAGAAACTGGAGCTGATCAGCAGCCTGCGGGAATCTCTGAGCGAGACAGAGAGTCAGCACAGAGAGGTGTCCGACAGGCTCCTTCAGACGGAGCACGCCGTGAGTGTGACCTGCGTACTCGAGGGTTCGCCTCCGTTTATCGCTCGTCCGCCGTACGTGACGCTTTCTTTTCCTCCTCAGCTCGACGGCGTCTCCAAGAAATGCAGCAGCGCCGAGAAACAGTGTGCGGAGTTGAAGACAGAAGTTTCTGAGCTCACGCAGAAGTTGTCTGCTCTGAGGGAGAAGGTGGGAACAGATGCAAACATCTTGGTGACGATGACCTGAAGCTCTGAACAAACTGAAACCTTTAAAACAAACCTGAGTCTGACGAGCTGACAGGGCTGCTGGCTCCAAATAAATATTCCCAAAGACACGAATCAAAAAAACATTTATTACATTAAAGATTTTAGTTTTTACTGCATTGTACAAACAGAGTTTCCCATCATGCATCTCCCAGCTATGAAGCAGGAAGCACAGACATCAGGTCATGGGTTCCTGTCAGCATCTTTGCTCATTTTTGTTTTTGCAGTTCATCGGTAATATCAACTCTGGAGAGGTGATTATTTTACTTATGTGTGTGAAGTTTGTTTCTTAATGTGCTTTTTGTCTCTTCTCATCTTCAGACTCAGAAGCAGGAAGTGACCATCGAAGCGTTACAGGCGGAGCTGGATCAGACCAACGAGGAGCTGGACAAACTAAACTCCGCCCACCTAGAGGAACGGGCCCAGCTCATTCACGACCTTCAAACCTGCGAGCGGGAGATTGACAGTCTCAAAGAAATTCTGGTGGACAAGGACAAGGAGATCTCAAGCCTCTCCTCCAACATGGCGGAGTACGCGGAGCAGATCACGGTTCTGAAGCAGGAGATCAAGCTCAAAGAGGAGAACCTGCTTCAGGTCGAGTCGTCGCTGAGGAGAGCGGAACAGGAGGCCGCAATCATCAGAGAGTCGCAGAACTCAGACCAGCAGACTCTGAACAACAAGTTGACCGAGGTGGTGGAGAAACTGAAGGACGCAGAGACGGAACTGGGCCAAGCCAAAGAGCTGAGCGAGTCCAAAGAGGCTGAGCTGGAACAGCTGATACAGCAGGTCGAGGAGGACAAGACGGCGATGCAGGAGCTTCGAGCGGAGCTTCAGAAACAGACTGTGAGCCACCGTCACCATCTGTCCGAATGTGAGACGCACATCGCCTCCCTAAAGCAGCAGCTGAGCTCGTCCACAGACCGGCTGCAGGAGTCAGAGGGACTCGTGTCTCAGCTGAGGGACAGAGACCTCGACAACGAGAAGTTACAGCTGGAGCTTCACCACAAAGAAGAGACGTATGAAAAGGAGCTGAAGTGCTTCAAGGAGGAGCACAACAAACTCCTGGCCCAGGTGGAGCGATTCAAGACGGAGGTGCAGGCGTTGTCCAAACAGCTGGAGGAGAAAGTGCAGAGCGAAGAGCAACTCAGGAAAGAGCTGCAGGAGAAGCTTGAACAGCAGCTGAAGGGAAACGATAAACAAACGTCAGAAAAACAGAAGCTGAGCAATGAGCTGAAAATCAAAACCGAGAACATCTCCAAGCTCAAGAACCTGCTGAAAACCACGAAGACGGAGAAGCAGCAGCTGGCGGAGGAGCTGGAGCTGCAGAGGCAGGGCGCCGCTCAGCTTCAGGAGAGGTTGGCGTCCGCACTGGAGGTCAGCAGCGGCCTGGAAAGCCAACTGCACCTCCTCACGCAGGAGAAACACAGACTGGAGGAGGAGCTGAGCCAAAGTGTGAAACACATGTCAGACGTCACAGCTCAGAAGGAGTCTTTACAAGACGAGCTGTCCACGCTGGTGACACAGAGTTCCCAGAGGGACGGCGTCATCGAGGGGCTGCGCCGAGACAAAGAGGACCTGACTGTTCAGGTGAAGGAGCTGAGCGGAGTCCTGGAGCAGAGCACGCTCTCGCACTCAGAGCTGCTGCTGGAGAAAACCAACGAGTGCACTCGCCTCCACCAGCAGCTCAGGGAGCAGGAGGAGCGAGTGGCCGAGCTGCAGGAGCATGTCACACACTTGACTCCTGAGGTCAAGCGGCTCCGGGGTGACGTGGCGGAAAAGGAGGCGGCGGCCGCCGAGCTTCAGGCTCAGTTGAAGGCCGAACAAAACCAGCGAGCGCAAACCGAGGAAACGCTTTGTCGGCTGCGGGGACAAGAGAGCGGCCTGCGGTCTGAGGCAGCGGAGAAGGACACCATGTTGAAAGAGAAGCAGGACGAGTGTCGAGGTTTGCAGGACGAAATCGCAGCTCAGAAAAACGCGGTGGTCAAGCTGCAGGAGGAGCACTCGCAGCTCAGGCTGCAGGTTCAGGCCAGAGACGACATGTTGGACGACGCCACGCGACAATGTCTGAATCACAAAGACGAGCTGGACGCGATGAACGAGGCCGTCAGATCTCAGAGGGGTCAGATCAGAGAAATGGAAGAAAACGCCAGGAAGCTGCAGAGCGAAGCGGCGCTGCGGCAAACGGAGATGACTCGCTTGGACGAGCACATCCAGGCCGTCACAGAGGAAAACCAACAAATCAGAGCTGCCGCTGGAGCCAGAGAGGAGGAGCTAGCTCTTCAGACACGGGTTTCATCAGAACTCGACTCAAAGCTTCAAACGACCCTCGAACAGAACTCGGCTCTGAGCGTGAAGATGGGCAAACTAACAGAGGAGAATCAGAGACTACAGGAAGAGTTGGATCAGACCCGTAGATCAGTGTCTGAACTGACCACCGAGACCAGTTTACTGCGAGACAAAAACGCCGGGCTTGAAATCCACATTTCAGACAGCGAGAAACGAGCCAGCGTCTTGTTGAAGGAGAAGGAGGAGCTGAAGAACATCCTCAAACAGACGGAGCTCACAAACTCGGCAGCTTTGCTTGACAAAACCAGTGAATGTGCCAATCTGTCAACAAGCCTGAGGGAGACAGACGAGCAGATTCAGGGTTTACAGGCAGAGGTTGACCTTCTAAAAACGCAAGAGAGTCAACTCAACATGTCGCTGACCGAGAAGGAGCAGATGTTATCAGAGCGGAGGAGTCAGTGGGAGGCGCAGCAGGAGCAGCTGCTGCAGCTCCAGGACACCGTGTCTGCGCTTCAGGAGCAGGCGTCCGTCTTAAAGTCCGGGCTGATGGAGAAAGACGCCTCGATCCGCCAGACGGAGGAGGAACGCAGCGCTTATCAGAAGGAGGCGCTGCTGCAGAAGGAGCGAGTGTCACTGCTGCAGGCGGAGGTGGAATCCATGAAACTCGCGATAGAGCAGAAAGAGCAGACGCTAAGCCGAGTGTCAGAGGAGTTCCAGAACCAGAAGGACGAGCTGAACAAACGGACCGAGTCGGTGGTGTCGCTCAGCTGTCAGCTCGGAGCCATGAGTGAGAACACAGCGGAGATGGAAGCTGAAATCAGCCGCCTGAAGGCAGCCGTGCAGGAGCTCCACGCAGAGAACCGCCAGCTGACTCAAGAGGGCGGGCAGAGCAAGGCACAGATTATTGACTTTAAAGACAGCGTCCAGGCTCTGAACGAGCAGAACACACGACTCAAGTCTGAACTCCTGAACACGGTGACGGTTCTGTCCAAAGCTCAGGAAGAAGTCGCAGATCTCAAGAAATCCGTCAGCGATATGGAGAACGAGCTGAAGGCGGCGCTGTCCCAGCAGGAGGCTCTTAACCTGAGCGTGAAGGGAAAAGACGACCACCTGGAACACCAGCAGCGTTTGGTCCAGCAGCTCAATGGTAGAATCTCTGAGCAGGAGCAGCGGCTGCAGCAGCTCGCAGGCGATAACGTCAGTTTGAGTGCAAAGGTTTCCGAGCTGGAAGGTTGTGCCGGTGGGCTCAGAGCCGCGCTGGAGAAGAAGGAACATCTGAGCCTCGAATATCAGAGTCGGTCTTCAGCCGCCGAGGAACAGCTTCATTCAAACCTTCAAGCCAAAGAGGCAGAGGGTGCGAGGTTGAAGGAGCAGATTTCCCACCTGGAAGAATCCGTCTCCAAGCTCGACAGCAGCCTGCGAGCCCAGGCGGCCGAGTGTGAGCACCTGAAAATGAGCCTGATGGAAAAAGAAGCTGCCCTGCTGAGCCAATCAAAGTGTCTTCAGGATGTCCAGAGACAAGCCGACGCGTCTTCGCTCTTTAAGACTCAGTTCATGGAGAGCACCGAGTTGGTGTCGCAGCTGCAGAGTCAGATCCAGCTTCTGTCCGCAGAGTGTGAGAACCGCCGCATGTCCGCAGAGGAAACGCACCGTGCCTTCAGTAACCTGCAGGACAAACACGCCGCCGGCCTGGAGGAGCTGCAGGACGTGAGGGCGCAACTGTCCCGTCGAGTTGATGAGGTGTCCAACCTTCAGATGGAGAAGATGGCCACAGAAACGCTGAGGAGGGAGTTTTCAGAGCTCCAGCTCAAACTGGAGGAAACCAAGGCCCTGAACGCAAGTCTGTCGAAGGACAAGGAAGAAGCCCTGAGCGCTCATCAGGCGAGCGTGTCGCTGCTGACTGTGGAAACAGAGCGGCTCAAGTCTCAACACCTTCAGGTGGCTGCGCAGATGAACGCGCTGACAGAAAACCTGGAGCAGAGGGAAATGGCTCTGCACGCCATCAACAGCCAGTACACGGCTCAGGCGAAAAACGCCTCCCAGCTGGTTTCAGAGATGCAAAAGCTAGAAGAGCAGAACAAGAGGCTGAGCGAGGAAATGAGTCTGTCCAAGGCCGAGCACCAGAAGCAGCTGGCCACTGTCTGTAATGAGAGTTCACGTTTGCAGGAGGACGTCGGGAAGCTTCTCGTTGAGAAGGAGGAGCTGGAAAGGAGTCACCGTCAGATCCGGACGTCGCACGAGGAGCTGCAGCTTCGCATGGAGCAGCAGTCCAGCAGCGCCAAGGAGAACGTGGAGCAAATGGTGGCGGAGAGGGAGAGCCTTCGAGCAAAGGTTAGTGCCAAAGATGAAGAAGTCTCTCTGTTAACCGAGAACATTCAAAAGATAGAGCAAATTCTGCAGGACTCCGAGAAAGAGTGGCTGCTAGTTCTGGATAAAGAGAAGCAGGATAAGAGTCGACTGGCAGAGCAGTTGAAGTGTGTTGAAAGTGAAAAGCACTCTAAAGATGTTAAAGTGAACGCGTTGAAACAAGACTTGGACAGTTTGCAGGAGAAGCTAGCGGAGGCGTCCTCTGCGGTCAGACACGGGTCGGAGCAGCTGAGCGCCAAAGAGTCGGAGGCGTCGGCCTCCAGGATTCAACTAGAGAAGGTGTTAGCATCTGTTCAGGAGAAGGATAAAGAGAACCAGGATTTGCAGCAGGCTTTAAATTCTGTGGAATGTGAGTTAGAAAAACTTCTCCCGAGAAAATTACGCCCTGACAAAGATTCCACGTCCTCTGAGAAATCCGCCGCTCTGAATAAAAAACAAGCGTCCATACAGAACCTGATCAGACAGTTAGAGGAAAGACACCAGTCTGAGGTCGAGGCTCTCAGAAACGAGCTGGATAGAACGCTCAGTGAGGGAGGAAGGACTGAGGAGGAGCAGGGTCAACAGATCGCTCTTCTACGGGACAGCGTGGAGCGGTTACAGGCGCAGCTCGGCGCCGAGGCCGAGAACATGACAGAAGCCGCCGCCAAACACTCGTCGTTACTCACCGAGTTACAGGCTAGAGATGAGCAGGTCAGCGTTCTGGGCCTTCAGATGAATCAGCAGAAGGAATTACTGGCTGCGCTCAGTCAGCAGATGAGAGATAAGGACGCGGCCGTAGCCCAGGTGATGGAATCCGCCTCCAACGAAAGAGTGAAACTGAGTGAGGAAGTGGAAAACATGCAGCGAGCACACGAAGCCTCCATGAAACGGTGTGAAGAGATGTCCCGGCAGCTGGAAGAAGAAGCCTCTCGTTCTCAAGGCGAAATCGACTCCAAGGATTCAGAGAAGCTGGAGCTGCTGCGGGAAGTCGACGAGCTGAAAGGAGAACTGGCCAAAGTGTCGAAAGAAAAAGACGCCGTGAAGAAGAAGCTGCAGGCCTCTCTGGTTGTGAGAAGGGATCTGTTGAAAAAGATGGAGCAGTATGAAAAAGACCAAAAAGAAGAGAGTGAGAACTCTGAGAAAAGGGAGGTTTCGCTTCTTCAGGATAAACTAAAGGAATCAGCTCACCAAGCTCAGGCAACAGTAAAACTCCATCAGGAGCAGGTTTCCCTCCTGGAACACACACTTCTACAGAGAGAGAAGCTTCTGGAACAGCTGCAGTCAGAGAATCTAGTGCTGCAGAACACGCTGAGTCAGAAAGAAAAGAGTTTGTCAGAAAGCCTGCAGACGCTGAGTGACAAGACCTCCATCATCGAGCAGCTGCAGTCCAGCGCTGTGGAGACAGAAAACGCGTTTGAGCGGGACAGAATCGCTCTGATCCAGAGAGTGGAGGCGCTCCAAGATGAATTACAGGAGAAATCTGCTGCTGCTGCTGCAGAGTTAGAGAGTGAGCTCACTCAGGTCAAGTCAGAAAAGGCCATGCTGCAGAAGAAAGCCCAGGCTGCTTTGCTGTCACGCAAAGAGACGATGAAGAAAGCTCAAGAGAATGAAAAGAAATTAACCCAAGAACTGGCTGAGCTGAAGGACGACTACAAGGCTCTGCTGGAGCAACGCTGTCAGCAGACAAACGAGCTCAACGCCATCCAGTCAAACTTTGACGAGAAGCTCCGGGAGCTGGAGAGCCTCCAGAAAACCTCCCTGTCCTATCTGGACGAGCTGGGCACTCTGAGGCAGCTGGTGGAGGAGAGGGACAGAACCCTTCAAGACCTGAAGATGTCTCTGGCTGAGAAAGAGAGCCAGTGTCATTCGCTGTCCCTCGTCCAGTCAGAGCTGGAGACCGTTAGGTCCCACGCTGAGAAAATGTCCCTGGAGTTTTCAAGTAAAGAGGATGTTCTCGCAGTCATGGAGCAAAGGACAGAGGCCCTGAAGTCACAGCTCCATCTTGCAGAGAACGACTTGGAGAGGTTACGAGAGGAAGTACAAGAGAAAGAAAGCGAGATTGAGAAATATAAGCAAACAATCGTGGAGGATGTGGTGAGGTGGGAGAGGCAAGTGGACATCGACGCCGAACGCATGCGAGAAAAAGAAGAAAAGTCTAAAATCGTGGAGGAAGAAAAGGAGGCTGCTTTGGAGCAGGTGAAAGTGGAACTTCAGACAGCTCTTGGTTTGGTCTCACAGAAATCCCAGGAAGTTTTAACCATCCAAAAGACTCTAACTGAAACTCAGCAGCAGCTCAGTGAGGACAAACTTGTTTTGACTGAGGAGCTTGAAAAAGCGCGTCTGCATCGTGCTGAGACAGAGAGGGTCTTGGATTCCTTGAATCAAGAAAAAGAAAACGCCTTTCAGGTCGTCCGGGACCTCAGAGGTGAGGTGGCCACGCTCAGCGAGTGGCTGAAGGAGGCAGAGACGCTAAATGAGCAGCTCTCTCAAAAGACGCCTGAGAACTTTGAAGTGAAACTGCAGGAGAGAGACGAAGCTTTGTCGGTCTCTCGGGCTCGAGCAGCAGAACAGGACGAGCTCATCGCTGTGCTTGAGCTGCAGTTACAGCAGCAATTAAAAATGCATGAAGCTGCCATGGAGAGAATGAGAGTCGATGCTGAGGAGCTTCAGAGATCTCAAGCTGAGGGCAACAAAGCAAACGACCAAGACAACCAAAGCAAAATGACGCTGCTGACCAGGAAGCTGCAGGCTGCGTTAGTATCCAGAAAGGAGCTCTTGAAGGAGAACGCCGCACTCAGGGAAGACATGGAAAAGCTTTCAGACGCACGTGAAGCGAAGCAGGCTGAATATTCTGAACTGGAGTCATCGGTTTTCAAGTTGAAACAGCAGATTAATGATCTGGAGGCTTCTGAGTCGTCTCTGAAGAAGGAGAAAGACGAGCTCAACTCCCACATCCAAAGAATCCGTAATGACAACGGCAGCCTGTCGGCGGCCTGCGACAGCCTGAAGCTCACCATAGAGAGCATCACTCAGCAGAAGCAGGCCTTTTCCTGTCAGCTGGAGTCTCTGAAGGACTCCCAAACTGACGAGTTGTCCAAGTGGAAGTCGCGGCACGCTGAGCTGAAGCAGGAGTACGAGTCCCTGCTGGAGGCCTACGAAAACGTCAGCAGCGAAATGGACAAGATGAGGCAGCTTTTGGAGGGCGCCAAGCGGGACAGACAGGAAGCCCTCCGCAAAGCACACAAGCAACAGGCGGAGATGGAGACGATGGAGAAGCAGGCCAGAGACACGGAGGAGGAAAATGAAAGAGTCAAAGAGAGGATGCAAGACTCTTCCAAAGAGCAGCTGCTGAGGATCAAAGACCTGGAGGAGGAGAATCAGAAAATCAAACTGGAGTTGAGTGAGCGCGAAGGACGGCAGGAAACGGCGATGTGCGAGCTCACTGACAGAAATAAAGAACTGCAGGCTGAGATCTGTCGGCTTGAGGAGTCGTCCGAGGAGCTCAGAGAGAAAGTGGCAGAGATGCAGGCGGAGAAAAGCCACCTGGAAGAAAAGCTGGAAGAGGCCAGCAGCTCCTTGGAAAACAAGCACATGGAATCAGACGCTTACACAAACAACATGCAGCTGAAACTGGATGAAGCTCTCGGCCTGAATAATTCTCTGACGGCTCAGATCGAGGCCCAGAAAACAGAACTGGGCGCTCAGACCGAAATCAACAACCTGTTACAGAAGGAGAAGAAAACGCTGTCTGAAAGGATCGAGGAGTTACAGAATGATCACGAGCTGCAGCTGGCAAAGAAAGACAACGTGGTCAAAGAGCTGAGGGACGTGATCAACCTCCACAGCCAGGAGACGATAAGTCTGAACGAGAAGGTGAGAATCCTGGAGGACGACAAGTGTCTTCTGCAGGAGGAGGTTGAAAACGTCCAAGAGATTTCAGACAAAGTGAAAAATGAAAACGAGTATTTGGAGACCGTGATCCTCAAGAACTCTGAAAAGCTCGACGAGCTGACCGAGTCCCTCAGCGCTTTGCAAACCCAGAACACGCAGTTGTCGTCTCAGCTGGAGGCCATCGAGGAGAGGAGCGATCACGTTCGACAGCAGAAAGAGGAGGAGCAGCTCAGATTGGTCCGAGAGTTCGAGGAGAAGCTCAAGACGGCGAAGCGAGGCAGCGAGGGCTCCAAGAACGTGAGGAACGAGCTACGGGAGCTGCTCAAAGAAAAGCACCAGGAGATCAATCAGCTGCAGCAAAACTGCATCAGATACCAAGAGCTGATTTTAGATCTGGAGAGCTCTCTGAAGAGCTCGCAGTCTGCCTCCGAACTCTTGGAGAAAGAGGTGAAGAAAGCCACAGAGAAAGTATCGGCTCTGGAAGAGAGCAGGAGAGAAGTCGAAGCTGCGCTGCTAGCAAACAGAACTCTCCTCCAGGAGGCAACGGAAAAAGTTCAGAGTGTCCAGTCTGAGAAGGACCAGCTGCTTCTGGAAATGTCCCAGCAAAGTCAGAAGTTACAGGAGAAGAAAGCGTCGCCCCAAAATATGGACGAGAGGCTGACGAATGCACATGTGGAGAATCAGTTAATGCTGCAGCAGCAGATCGATGACCTCAAGGAGCTGAAAGATAACGAGAGTCTCAAAGTGAATGAACTGAAACAACAGGTGGACGCTCAGAGCCTTCAGATCAACACCCTGAGGAGAGCAGCGGAGTCGATCGAAGCCAAACTCTCTGCTGTGACCTCCACCCCTCAAGGGGCAGATGCAGCCAAACGCTGGAGCGAGATGTTTCAGAAGACGCTGAGCGAGAAGGACAACCAGCTCCTGGAACAGGGCTTTGTCATCAAAAGGTTCCTGGAGGACATGAGGGTGAAAGACAAAGAGGTGAACGAGCTGCGGGTCACCAAGTCCAGACTGGAGAGGACGCTGAACGAGTACTCCGTCGCCGCCGCTGCGCAACAGAGGCAGCTGTTTGTGATGAGTGCCAGCAATGCCGAGCTGAGCGAGTCCGCCGAGCTCATGGCCGTGCAGGTGAAGGAGCTCAGCGTCCAAGTGGAAAAATCAGAACGCGACAGGAATGGACTGAACCGGCAGCTCGCGGACAAGGAGGACACCATTTCTCGACTGCAGCTAAACCTCCAGCAGGTGGAGAAGATCAGTGCCAACGCGGACGCTCAGCTGCTGCTGCTGCAAACTGAGAATGACAAGCTTCACGCTGACTTTGAGAAACAGGAAGGAATTTCTCTGCAGCTGAAAACGCTGCTTCAGAGCAAAGACGCCGAGATCTCGTCTTTGCTGTCCTGTCGGGACGGACAAATGTCGGGCTATCTGGAGCAGCTCCAGGCTAACTATCGCTCGCAGGTCGCCGTTTACGAGGACAGGCTCACGTCTTTGCGCTACCAGAGGGAAGCGGCCGATAAAGGGGCAAGAGGCCTTGAAGCTAAAGTCAAGAGTCTGCAGATCAAAGTCAACAAGTCTGTTCAGGAGAAGGAGCAGATGGCAGCAAAGATGGAATCATTCAAGAACTCGATGGTGTCTCTGCAGAGCGAGCGGGAGCGCCTCATGTCAGAGTACAGAATACTGGAAGCTAAGAGCGAGTTGGGGTTGAAGGGGAAAGACTCTGACGGGGAGGGTGGCGCCGCCAAAGGCCTCAAACACGAGATCAGGAAGTTGTTGCATCAGATGGACGATCTCAACTCAGAGAACGCGATGCTCAGGGCCCAGCTGGTTCGGTACAGGGAGGATTTGAATCAAGTCTTATCCCTGAAAGACAACCAGCTGAAGGTGCTGCTGAAGAAGCAGCAGGACGTGATTAAAAACCTGGAGAGCCAAAAGGCTGCGGCCGACAAGCAGCAGCGGAAGTCTCGGCTGGAGCTGCAGAAGGAGGAAGAGGGGAGCGACCTGTTGAAGGAGCAGATTACCAAACTCACAGCTCAGGTTTCAAAACTGGAAACAGAAATATCAACTCAGAAAAGTGACCGTGCCTCGACAGACGCGGGCAAAGTGATTTGTGACCTGCAGGAGGCCGTGGCAGCCAAGGCGGCGAAGTGCAACGCCCTCCAGCAGAAACTCTCTGCTCAGAAAACCTCACACGACGAGCTCAGTGCGAAACTGCAGCAGGTCGAACACGAGACGGACAAGAAACTGGCCGAGGCGGAAGATAAATTCAACACGGAGCTGGACGCCTTCGAGCGCGAGGTGGAGCTGATGAGGAACGAGCACGAGACGGCCGAGCGGCGGGTGGCGGAACTGGCCAGAGACCTCCTCCAGGTGGAGCAGCAGCTGTCCGAAGCCAGAACTCAGAGCAAAGATGCTGCGGCTCAGAACGAGTCTCTGTGCAAAGCCATGGCGGCGCTGCAGAACGACCGAGATCAGCTCATCGAGGACTTCAAGGTCCTGAGGAGCAGATATGACGAAGAACTCAGAGAGACTCAGGCAGCGCTGAACAAGGTGGAGCGCAGCCTGCAGGACGCCACCTCCGACCTCGCCATGTTTGCCAAAGAGCGGGACGTCCTCGCCCACAAAGTCCACGCCCTGGAGAGCAAAGACGCCGACGCCGAGCTGAACAAGTTACTGGACGAGCTGACGAAGGCCTTGTCAGAGAAGGAGCGGGAACTGAAGCAGGTCGCCATGGAAAACGCCACGTACAGCCGGCAGCTGTCTGCGTTCTCCAGGTCGATGGCCAGCCTCCAAAACGACCGCGACCGGTTGATGGACGAGTTGGCCGGGACCAAACGAGCGGTAGAGTCCAGACAGGGGTCGAGCCCAGAGACCAAGTCTGACGGAGGCGGCGCCAGTTTCCTCCAGAGTGAGAGAGACGGGCGGGTGAGTCCAGTCGCCGGCTGTCGTGTGGGTTTGGCTGTTGCTTGCTCTCTGTCTGCTGTGGTTTCATCTGACGGACGTGAAGCATGACAAACCATCGCTGGTACCTGTGAACGTTTGCGTTCTATCTTTGAGCTGTTTCTGAGAACTTTCCCACTGACGTGACTTTTCCTGTCATCGCTTGTTTTTGCAGAAGATCAACGAGCTTCAGCCGAGTCACCGGAGCCCAGAGGACGACGGCAGCAGCTCGCAGAGCGAAGCAGCAAAGAGGACGGACTCACCTGAGGTCAGAGTGAGTTCACACCAGCGTCCTGCTAGGGGGCACCACGCGTCATAACGCAGATGATGACTTGCTCGCAGGGCGCCGCGGTGACGGAGGAGGTGGTGCTGCGGCTGGAGGCAGAGAGGGCTCAGCTCCACAGAGAGCTGCAGCGCTGCGTGCACGAGATCCAACAACGAGACCAGTACTTCCAGCAGCTCAACGCCACGGTACTGAAACACGTCCTCAGAGGGTTGTGTCCCAGTCTGAAAGACAACCCTAACCCTAACCCCCCCCCCAGCTGCAGCAGGCCGTCGAGGAGAAAGCTGCAGTTGCAGCTCAGCTGAGGTCCGTGTCCCAGACGCTGAGGGACACACAGAACCGCTGCCACTGGCTGGAGAGACGAGGACAAGCTCAGGTACAGACACGTCCATCAGTTGGTCTTCTGTCACAGTTTAGATCTTCTAGAGAAGATACACGACAAACTGTTCAGAACGATTCTCCTCTGAAGTTACTGGACATCCCTGTAATACCGTGTCCTCACCACCAGGGGTCAGTCTATGCTGAGGTAGCACCAGGAGCTCCGCAGGAGAGAAGCAGCGACCCCACGATCCCTGAACCGGACGGAGCCAGTCAGCTGCGAGAGAGGTGAGAGGACGTGGGTGTGTGTGAGAGAGACCTTTGGCATGTTGTTAACCCGTGTGTGTGTGTGTGTGTGTGTGTGTGTGTGTGTGTGTGTTCAGGCTGCTGGAGCTGGAGCACATTCTGGCGGATGAGAGGACGAGGAGAGAAGCAGCTGAGGAGTCTCTGCGTCTCGCTGAGGACCGAGCGAAAAGGTGAGTTAGTGACCGTTCAGCCGCTCGTGGTCGCCGTCTCCTTCAGATTCTTGCTCCTCCCCCTCGGTGTGAGACCTTGTGTCTGTGTTGCAGAGTGGACACCCAGAGGGATTTCAGTATCGAGATGGAGACAGAGGACGAGTGGGACGCCCTGAGCCTCGACCCCAGCCAGCCTCTAATAACACGTCAGGTGAGTCAGGTGGTCTGCTCCTCACGGCTCTCTCTCACTCGTCCGTCTCTCTCACTCGCCCTCTGCCCCCTGCAGGTGAAAGGCAGCATGGTGGCGTGCCGACGATGGCTCAGAGGGCGGAGCCTCTACTTCTCCAGGCTGCTGACGAGCCGCGCCCGCTCTCGCCACCTCTTCCTCTGCTACCTTCTCGCCGTACACGTGCTGGTCCTCATGTGCCTCACCGGGGCCCTCTAGTGCCGCGGCGCTGGGACCACATCCAGGGTTCAAAGCTCAAGTCTGTATTGTCCGTGTTGGATGTCGGTTCGTCGATTCAGTTTGTTTTCACTGACTTAAGTGATCGCCACTCCAGTTTGATTGACAGCTGGAAACGATAAGTTATTTAACGTTTAGATTTGTTTCAGCTGATTCTCTGGACTGAGGCCTTAAGAAACCCCACGCCTCTTCTCTCTTCACCGTGGTACTCCTCTTCCTTCTTCTCCTTCCTCTTCTTTTCCTCTAACCTTTCATCAAATGCACGTTAGTAATATTTGTGTGGCCTGTTTCCAGAGACTATCAGTGTGAAAACAGTTCCTGTTTCCACACAGCGTCATGAAATCCATTTCCTGTCCAGCTCCACGTTCTTCACCTGAGATGAAACGTCTGTTCCCATGAAATCCTGCTGAGGTTCAACTATGCACTGAAAACACTCTGTAATTATCTCATGCTCAGCAGCGCCCCCCAGTGTCACCCTGAAACCCTTAAAGTGTGTGTGTGTCTCTCACACTTGTTCAGTAAAGTTCTTAAGAACAAGAAAAAAACGCTAAAACTCCACTTTCATGATGCTGATGAAAGATCACTGTAAAGGTTTGTAATTAATTTGTGTTTGTGTGGGTACTGCACAGTGTGTAGTACCTGTATGTATGTACAGAACCTGTATGACATGTGACGACGCTCCTTATTGATTGTTTTCAGCCAACGAGCCAGGAAAAGATTTCACAGATGAGTATCTTTCCTGGCTGGTTATTTGACGGCTTGAGTGGTTTATGGTTTGCGGTACTCTGTTGTAATGATGTGTACATAAAGATGATGGACGATACGATGATGAATCTATTTATGAAAACGGTGAACTACTGACAAATCCTTATTTTCTCTACTGCCTCAATTTTCCGGAGCCCTCTGCTGACACGAGGCGCCAGTCGGTGCAATACTGCGTCACTCGTTACCATCGCAAAGAACTTTAATAAAGCTGACTTTTCCTCACTTTGTCCTCGTGTGTGATCACGGTTTAGACCTCAAACATCAGGACTCGTCCACAACTTTGATTCGTCTATCGTAAATAAAGATGGACGACACATCCAGGACCACTGCAAATGAGAATTCTGATTTAATGTCACTGCTTCACATAAAATCAAACGTAGGCAGTTCACAGCAGAAGGGGCTTTGATCCTGATGAGAGAACGGTCAGTCGTCATAGAGCTGCAGGACTTTAAGAAGCTTCCTCGGTGAGTTGGGTGCAATGTGCACGTCAAGCCACTAGATGGCCAAGTCTTCTCATTTGATACAGGAGCCACACAAAATAAGCAAATATGTCATTTGAAAAACATGAAAATAAAACAAACACATAAATAAAATAACATTTAAAAAACATGTAAATAAAAAAACCTTGAAAATAATTAGTGACGGTTGCTACTTTGTCAGGGGTCGGATTCATTGATCGGAAATTCCTTTGATGTCAATTAATATCTTTTGAAGCATTTGCTGTTATAATGGCTTTGATCTTCAGCTGGTGGGAAACATCAAAGCCGACACAACGAAGGAATTCGCTCAACCACAGTTTATGACCAGAATTCAGTCGACGCAGAAAAAACCGTGACCATGATCTCGAACAAACTGGATCGCCACGCTTATTCAAGCGTCTTCCTGGCGATCCCGTCACGACGGGAATCCAAGAAGGACGTACACGAGCTGAATGATCCTCATCTGGTCCTGTCTCTGTTGGACAAGTCTGAAGAGGATAAGGTGGACAGACCTGTGCAGGATGGGCCTGAAGAGGACGAGCCTGATGAGGATGAGCTGGAAGAGGACGAGCCCAATGAGGACGAGCTGGAAGAGGACGAGCCTGATGAGGACGAACCTGATGAGAGCGAGCCTGGAGAGGATAAGCTGGACAAACCTGTGCAGGACGAGCCTGAACAGGACAAGTCTGATGAGGACGAGTCTGGTGAGGATGAGGTGGATACACCAGCAGAGGACAAGGCTGATGAAGATAAGGTGGACAAACCTGTGCAGGGCAATTGTGATGAGGAGGAGCCAGATGAGGACAAGCCTGGTAAGAATAAGGTGGACAAACCTCTGAAGGACAGGCCTGATGAGGATGAGATGGACACACTAATGCAGGGCAAATGCAAAATTAGCCTCTCTCAGCTGGACATCAGCGAGCTGGACATGTCTCAACTACAAATATACGAGTTGGACAAGGCGGTCCACACACAAATGGACAAAGTAGCCTTGAGGGTCATCATCGACAAATTTGTCCTGAAGGCTCAGCGTAACGCGAAGCTCAAGTACGCGCTCTCAGAGCTGGAGCCCGTCGTCCAGCACCTGTGGGAGCTGGTATGGACAGAGGTGAAGAACAAGCATTTCGTCATCACGCGGGACACGTGCAGGCACCTGCACAGGGACGTGTACGTGTCCCTGTGTAAGAAGTGGTACTGTCATGGCGACCTGATGACGCTGCTCAGTTTACAGGACCCATTCGTGGACATGTGCATCACCAACACGTTCAAAAGGTTCCTGACGTCCCCCAAAGAGCACCGAGGGTCGGTGAGGGGCTGGATCAGCTCCACGCTGTCCCTGTTCAAAACGTGACAGCTGGACCCTGCCCCCCCGATCATGTAATTAGGAATAAGGTCAGGTCCCTGCAGCCTGAAGGAGACTTGTTCTCTGTTTGTGAAAAAAATGAAAATTTACCTCCAACTGAATTTGTGCTGTTTCATCTTCTCTCTTCTAATTTGATCCAAAGCCTTTGTCCTGTGAGCCAAGGACATTAAAGGGTCATTCCTCCATTCATCAGCCAATATTAACATGGTCTCCAAGATTCAGATATTTATAGTATCACCGCTGCCTCAGTGCATGATGGGACATATTGTTTGCTCAATATTTGTCTTGATGTAGAAAAGGCATAAAACATTTTGGACATGCTTAGGGACATGGGGCTGAAGCGAGCCGTCCACCATCACATGATTCCTGCAGAGGGCAGTAAAAACCCTCCAGGGATGATTTCAACAGTGGAATCAGCTGGGTCTCCTCAGCCTCTCCCAGTCAGGCCTGGTTCAGAAACCACTCAGACTGGGTTCTAATAAAAGAAGAAGCCCCCCCCCCGTCTTGCTTTGACTTTCTTTGTCTCTCGACCAGTCCTCCATTGCTGGTGACCCAGTTGCTTCCATCAACCGAGGAGGGGAACCAGAGGAGAGGGAGGAGGTGGAGGTGAGAGCATGTGGGAGACGTTGATGATTAATGTGCTTTCAGAGACGGAGGGATGGAGGGCCCCTGTGATGAGTGCCGAGGACTGGGCCTCAGCAAGGTGCGTTCACAGGCCTGATGGAGACTCTGAGGGAGTCTGAATCCGTCTGAGACGATGGACGTTCGATCCCAACACCTTCAGAGAAGAGGAAGAAGAAGACTGGACGATGACAAGTTCCAGGCACATGAGATGACGATGGTGTTTGTGTTTTCACTTCATCACTTTTCTCTTTTCCAGCTCTGTTTTTTTTCTGTGTCCTACATAATGTCCCACTTTAGAATGAGGTCCTCTGTGTGTGTGTGTGTGTGTGTGTGTGTAATAGTTGAGAGGCTGATGTTGTATTGTTGCATTGTATTGTGTAGTTTGTTTGTAAGCCATCGTTGTGAGGACATTTGGTCTGGGACAAAATCCCTTGTTTGAGGGTTAGGGTCAAGGGTTGTGATGTTGGGGGGGCATACATTACGTCCTCAGGACTATAGATGGACATGCATGGAGAGGCTCCTCCCCCATGTTCACCAACAAATGTGTCCTGATGACATCCCCCCAGAGTGTGCTCGCATCCCATCATGCACCTGGCACCTGGTCATGTGAGCAGCCCCATGTTTCAGTGTTAATGACCTAACGTGCTCCACTTCAGCATCTACAACACCCCCCTCACACACAGCACGGTTCATTAGTTGCCATGGCAACAAGGTATTCCCTGGCTGCCAGCTCGAGACCCTGGACTCCTGGAGCCGTCCACAGCAGGTCCAGGCTTCCTGAAGATATTTATACACCGAGGAGACGAGCTGACGGCAGCCAGGGAGGACGCTGCTGAAACCCAAACCTCCATCAGTTTATATATTATTCATTAAAGCATAGTTGTCCAGGTCTAATTCACCCATCTCCAGCCAGGATCTTTGAAGATCAAAGGACATTAGTAAATAACACAAAGATAAACAGAACAGAACTGAGTGAGAAGATTAAAAAAAGATTGACTGGTCACTCTGATGAACCAATCAATTGTTTACTGGTTCCATTGGCTGGCTTCCTGTCAGGTGTGTGGCCCCGCCTCCTGCCGAATGTCAGCTGTGATTGGCTCTTAATAATAATAATAATAATAATAATAGTAGAACAAAGTGGAGATATAACATGAAAGTGAAGCCTCCTCATAAATCACCAATTGTCCTAATATTCTGTCCGATGGAGGAGCGAGGAGGAGCGAGGAGGAGGATGTAATAAACCTGTCGGTACTCGTCAGAACTTTAATGATGTACACTGGAATACATGCACTGTTACTTTCACTGTTTTGATGTCAGTTCTTCGTCGTCCTCTGATCTCCGAGGCTCCGGCTCTGCAGACGCTTTGTGTTTGTTTACTTCCACATTGAAACGTGTAACATTTTATTCGGCTGTGTTCCACCATGGTTATTATTATTATTGCACCTTTAAATGTTTGCTGCACGTCGACTCTCTGAACTCTGTAAAATATTCCTGGCAGTTCAAACAGAGGAGCGATAAGAGGAGGAGGAGGAGGCGGGGGGGGGGGGGGGGGGCCCCCAAAATTTTGGGGGGGGGGGGGGGGGGGGGGGGGGGGGGGGGGGGACTCCATAATCTTGAATTCCTCATCTTAATTGTTTATTTACAGACGTACGGAGCGGACGCAGGGTGGAGATCTTCCTGCTAATTACCCTCCTCTCCCTCAGATTCCGTCGGCTCGGTCTCGCTCATTTTCACCCGGCAGGAATTTCTCCAGAATAAAAGGAGGACATATCGCCACGGCAACAACAACAACAACCACCCCCCCCCTCTCTGAGAGTAACGAGCTGATCTGTCCACAAACGTCTCAAAGGTTACAAATAAATCTTCGCACAGAATCGTTTTGTGTCCTTTTCCCTCCTCTGCAAAGGTCGTGACCTTTGTTGACGTCCGTCTGCATTAAGCTGGATGAAATGTCCCGCCCCTGAGACGCTCACTGTCCTCCACTCAGGAACTTTCTCCACGTGTGTGACCCGTCTCAGCGTGGGCGTGAACTTCCCACTAACATGGAGGAGGCAGGGCTTATGCAGAGTGCTGCCACCAGGGGGCGGAGGGTCCTCACCGTGTCTGTCCTCCAGCTTCAGGCGGCGTCAGTGTTCGTTACAGGTGGTTTGTTTGTGCTATGAATGACGTGATGAGTCATTGGAGTGTGTGTAACTCATGGACACGTCTGAGACATGTGATGCTGTCCCTCAAAGGTCAAAGAGCTGTGTCTGTCCTCCATGTTTGTCTGTGTCTGTGCTCAGTTCCTGGTTCAGGTCCCTCTCTGCTGAGGGTCAGTGATGAGGAGGAGTTATTGTCACGGTCAGTTGTTCCTCCTCCTCCTCCTCCTCCTCCTCCTCCTCCTCATAGATCTCCCCAGCTGCAGGAGAACACAGCTGATCCAGAGTCTGAGCTGGGGACGGGGACAGGGTCTCTGTCTGTGCTGACCTACTGACAGCTGATTTTAATAAGGAATAAACCCTGGACCTCACAGCTTGGAGCGTGGTTGTCATGGCGATGGCCGGGTTTTTGCAGGGGGCAAGATCGTCTCCAACGTTTCAGAGAGCAGTACCTGCTCCCAGGAGATACATGAGATATACTGCGACTGTGTACTGTGTAGGTAAACTGTAGTATTTCCTATAGGTCATCACCAACATCCACCTGTTATTTTTGGGGGAGGTGTTCCCTTGGTGTCCCTCATGACCACCCCTCTCCTCTCCCCTCCCCTCCTCCTTCCCCTCCACTCCCCTTCTCTCCTCCCTCCTCGCTGTGCTCCTCCGCCTCAGATTGAATTTCAGCGGCAGCAGTCGGGTTTCTCTGCGGGAGGATCAGGTTCAGAAAGCGCCTCCTCTCTCCGTGCTCACCTCCCTCTGTGTGCCCGCCCCTCCCCGCGCTCCTCCGGTCCGTCACCTCCCAACTCTCCCTCCTCCTCCTCCTCCGTCGCAGAGCCGCACTTGACAGGGGAAGTTCCCGGGAGCTGGTGCGCGCTGCGCGGGGCGCACGGAGGGAAGGAGGCATGAAGCGGCTGTAGGGGACAAGAGGAGCAAGAGGAGACGAGGAGATAAGAAGAAGAAGCGAAGGAGGAGAAGAAGTCGACTGCACACTCTGACTTCACAGGATCCGGGGACGGCGACCAAGGTGAGTCCAGAGCTTCAGCTACTTTTCAAACCACCGAGTACACACCGAGTACACACCAGGTACACACCGAGTACACACCAGGTACACACCAGGTACACACCGAGTACACACCAGGTACACACCAGGTACACACCAGGTACACACCGAGTACACACCAGGTACACACCAGGTGATGCTAACGGACGGTCAGCAGGGGGTTTCTGCTCCTCCTCTCATCAGTGAATTCATGATGTCAAACTTTGACTGGGATCAGTTTCACATGTGCTGGAACTGAGGCTGTTATGAAGTGCTGATCCCAGGTCAGGTGTGTGTGTAATTGATGATGATGATGATGAAGTTCTCTGATCTTTGTGTCAAGTGTAACATGTTCCTCTGCTGGTTCCGCCCCTCAGGGTTGAGTGACGTGTGGGTGGAGTGAAGGGCTGAGGGGGCGGGTCTGAGGGTTCCTCCTCCTCTGTCCTATCAGTGGGAGGCGTCGCTTGTCGGCTCCTCCTTCAGGTGTGAGCGGAGCTTCCGTCGCTCTCTTGATTCCTGTCGCTCAGTTCACTGAGGTGGAAGCTCGGTGCTGAGGTCAGGGGTCAGAGGTCGGAGCAGTGACCGCTCAGCTGTGTTCTATTCTTCCGGTTTGTTGCTCTTCAGCGAAGGAACCAGTGACCTGGACAGAGATGCTGTCAGATCACATGTTTGATCGCACATGCTAAAGCCGTGGAAATGTCTCTGGCGCGATGGCGGGGGACCTCCCGTCCACGTGGGGGCAGTCACGCTCCTCGAAGCCCATGAACAGAGGAGGATTTCACTCCCGTTCTCTGTGAGACGGCGTCGGGCGCCGGGGGCTCGTTCGTCTGGATGCTCATTAGCGTCAGATCCAGTATTTGATTTAGTGAATGTGCTTCCTGCGTTGTCGTTGTCCTCAGAGTCCACGAGGCTTTGATTCCACGTCCAGGCACAAATTACACCAATTAGCCGCCTGTCGTTATTGACACTGGCCAAACAAAGAAGAGAGACACAACGTCAACGTCCAACCAATTTACAGTATTTCAAAAGTTCAGTTTATTTATTTTTTATTTTTCATGTGTGCTCCTCCTCCTCACCGATCAGGAGCAGGAGGAGCTGAGGATGTCTCACAGGACACGAGGTCATGAAACCATGAAACCCCAGTTTGATTAGAAATACGTCTCCACGCTGGACGCTCCTAAGCTGTGAGGTGGGCTTGCGGTCGCCATGGTTACCCCTGGTGTCAGGAGCTGGGCTCCCGTGATCCTCCCCAGGAGCCGTGATGCAGTTTTATTTTGGGACGGAGACACGAGGGGTTGACGCTCATGTCCTCTGTGCTCGCTGCAGGGAGTCACAGAGGACATGTGATGAACCTTGACCTGTGACCTCGGGCGTGGTGTAACCACCGAGGGGAGGGGCCTGCTAACGTCACAATGAGTAGATGAACTTCAGGGTTCCAGCATCAGCTGACACGTTTCCTCAGTGAGACTCGTTTCCCTTCATTCATGTCCCCCCTCCCTCCCTCCCCCCTCCCTCTGTTTCCTCCCTCTCTGTTTCCTCCCTCTGTTTCCTCCCTCTGTTTCCTCCCTCTGTTTCCTCCCTCTGTGTTTCCTTCCTCTCTGTTTCCCCCCTCCCTGCCTCCTCCCTCTGTTTCCTCCCTCTGTTTCCATCCTCTGTTTCCATCCTCTGTTTCCTCCCTCTCTGTTTCCTCCCTCTGTTTCCTCCCTCTGTTTCCATCCTCTGTTTCCATCCTCTGTTTCCTCCCTCTCTGTTTCCTCCCTCTGTTTCCTCCCTCTGTTTCCATCCTCTGTTTCCATCCTCTGTTTCCTCCCTCTCTGTTTCCTCCCTCTGTTTCCTCCCTCTGTTTCCATCCTCTGTTTCCATCCTCTGTTTCCTCCCTCTCTGTTTCCTCCCTCTGTTTCCTCCCTCTGTTTCCATCCTCTGTTTCCATCCTCTGTTTCCTCCCTCTCTGTTTCCTCCCTCTGTTTCCTCCCTCTGTTTCCATCCTCTGTTTCCATCCTCTGTTTCCTCCCTCTCTGTTTCCTCCCTCTGTTTCCTCCCTCTGTTTCCATCCTCTGTTTCCATCCTCTGTTTCCTCCCTCTCTGTTTCCTCCCTCTGTTTCCTCCCTCTGTTTCCATCCTCTGTTTCCATCCTCTGTTTCCTCCCTCTCTGTTTCCTCCCTCTGTTTCCTCCCTCTGTGTTTCCTCCCTCTGTTTCCTCCCTCTGTTTCCTCCCTCTGTTTCCTCCCTCTCTGTTTCCTCCCTCTGTTTCCTCCCTCCCTGTTTCCTCCCTCTGTTTCCTCCCTCTGTTTCCTCCCTCCCTGTTTCCTCCCTCTGTTTCCTCCCTCTGTGTTTCCTCCTTGTGTTTCAGTAGAAAAAGCAGAGGCAGCGATTTGTTTTCAGTCTCTGATCTTTGTGTTTGTTTGTTCTACCCCCCCCCGTGTGTAATCAGGTTCTATCAAACATGAATACTGGATGTGGTTTTTACACAGGAAGCTCATACATTATGTACCAGCTGTAATTCTAGGTCATTTTATTGTGAAGGGGCAGATTCTGATCACGTGACGCTGTTCATTAGAACCATAACAACTTTATTAAGTTTCATTTGACGCTGTAAACATAGCAGGGGACTCAAATGCAGAGGTCACGACCTGTGACAGACGCGTCATCCTAAACCTCACGTCTGTGTCTCAGGTTCAGGCTCGGTCAAGATGGTGGCCGTACGTAAAGAAACGTCTCGGGGAAGGTTCCCAGGAACGCTGCTGACCTCAGAGCGGCGTTATCGTCAGGGGCAAACAGGAACCCGCGTCAGTCAGAGCAGCTGATTAGATTTGATGCTTCAAGGTCACGAAACACGAGCCGTTTCAGCCGTCTTCACAGTTTGACCAGCTGTCCCCGGGACACAGATCCATGGTCAGTGGTCAAAGGTCAAAGGTCAGGGTATAAACAATGATTCTAGTTCCATACAAAATGCTTGTGTTGCTGCTTAGTTCTTTTTTGGCATGTTTTGTTTTGACACACACACACACACGTGGTGATGATCGTCTTCTCACTGTTGGTATGAAATATTACAGTTGATATTTTAAGGCTCCAATAATTTAATTTACAGTAGACATCTCTGTGTCCTTCCCTCCTTCCCTCCCTCCCTCTCTTCCTTCTCCTCTCTCCTCCCCACTCAGGGAGCCTGGGGGTGAAAGTGTGGAGCCTCCTCCCGGAGCTTTCCTCCTCTGGATGTTATGGCTGAAATGGTACGTAGGCCCGGTCAGCGGCGAGGGGCGGGACAGGAAGTGTCTGATGGGTGTTTCAGCCTCAAGGTCGTTTTTAAACGTCAAAATGTCAAATATCAATGATCATTTTCTACGTTTCTGCATTCTGTAAAATATATATTAAAATATACCTTCTATCAAGTATATATAGTACATTCATACTACATAGTATGTATGTTGTATGTACAGTAATATAGGCTGAAGTAAACCGAGTAAAAAGAGTTTTATGATTATTAAGATGAAGTAATAATAATAATGATTCTGGATCAGGCAGATTCTCTGGAGTGTGTGTGTGTGTGTGAGGTAACGTGAGGACAGGGTTTCTGGCTCAGAGGAGAGCGGTTGGCAGTCTGGACTCGAACCTGTGCAGATCTGAGGCGGCGTCCTTCTGAAATCAGCTCCACTTCAAACCTTCATTAGTGCGACTGATGTCAGAGAGGAAGCCCTCGGGACGTGGGTGTGGCTCCAGTCTCAGGGCAGCAGCAGCCCTTCGATGGTTTTTTTTATCTGGTTTTACTGAATGAAGTTGAGAGAAGCTCAGTGGAGACGTGGAGTCCTCAGAGTCCTCAGTCTGGACCCAGTCAGACCTGATGAAACATGTGACGTCTTCTCGCATCTGGTTTTAAAGGAGGATGTGGAAATTGTCGCGATCGCCCACTGGTGGCCGGCAACAGCGTCACTTCTCATCACAGCCTCCTCCGTGTTAGCAGAGGGGCAGCAAAGAGGTATTAGATCTGGTTGGACAGATGAGGCTCCTGATTGGCTGGTTGGCTCCACACCTCAGCTCCTCTCTGAACTACTGGGAACATCTGAGCGCCGTGAAGGAGTTGGATGTGAAATGTTGCAACTCCTGGAGGGAGCGTGCGAGGAGTCAGGGGGCGGAGATTACGCAGCACCGTGACACGCCTCTCTCCGTGCACACGTGTGATGGGTGAGGCGTGTGTGCAGCAGAAACGCTCCAACGTCCTCCTCCGTCATTTTCTCCTGCATTCAGTGTCGTCTTGTGTGTGTGTGCGGGAGGGAGATTACCTATTGTTGCACTTCCATTGTGACGCTGACGCTCGTTTTTCCTGTTAATTGGGCTCATTGAGCCGGGACCCAGATGGCAGCAAATACAAGGAGGACGCCAATGTGAGCGCTTAGAGATAGAGACTGGGAAATCCTGAAGGTGTGTGTGTGTGTGTGTGTGAGAGAGAGAAATTTGTTTCAAATAAGTCCACAGCCAAGTGTGCAAGTTAAGGGACAAGAGATGGAGGGAGCAGAAGCAGCACAGAATAAATCAGAGACAACACAAGTGAAAACCAGGAGGAGACGGGAGGTGATGGAGGGACATTAGAGTTGGAGCTTTTCATGAATTTGATCGTCCACCCCCCCCCACGCCTCCTCAGCGTTTATCCTCTGAGGAGGAGAGCGGCTCGGAGCCTCGCTCCCTCTGGTCACGGTCGAGGAGGAGCAGCAGAAAACCGGCTCCTCCAGTTCTAATGGACTGAGGAGAAACGGTGTCCTGCTGCTCAAAAACCCCCGAAAGTGCAAAAGAGGTTTTCTGGAGTGAGACGGGAGGTTTCACGCTGACCTTTTTGTTGTCAAGTCAATTTCATCAATAAACGTGTGAATCATAAAAAGTCGTTAATCATCAGGTGAACGATTCTGCATTTGAAAAGGTCGTTTGTGAGCAAAGCAAGGTTTCTGTTCAGTACACAGTGTTTATCAGTACTAGTACTTCATGGTAGTATTCCACTGTGTATCTGCTGGCAGCAGCAGCGTCAAGTACACACCACTGCTCTGACCCACTTCCACTCCATATAGGGCACATTCATAATTCATTTTCTATACGGCCCACGTGTGTGTGTGTGTGTGTGGGCATGGTGTTGGCCTTTAGTTAAATCAGGGCGGAGCAGGAGGAGCAGGAGGTCTCCCACAGTCACTGACAGTCAGTGGTTCTCAGACTCGGAGGTGCAGTGTTAAAGGTCAGAGGTTACTGAGGAGAACAGCTGTTCATGGACCTCCTCATCCTCCATGTTGGCAGAGGGGACACGGACCAGGTGTTTCTGATCTCTCTGGTGATGAAGGTGATGATGAGGCCAGTTTGTGATGCAGGGTCAGTGTGGCCCCGCCCCCAGCATGACGAGCTCCTGTCTGTCAAAGTGCTGAAATGTCTCCGAAAGATTTCACTTATTTAAATGAAGCGAGAGAGTGGAGTGTGTGTGTGTGTGTGTGTGTGTGTTGTAACCCTGAGACACGGGGCGTCGATCCCACATCTACATGGTGGTAAACCAGAGCGGCTGGATAACGAGCCCAGGGCCCTGAAAGAAACCAATTAGTCCTAATAAGCTGCAGTTTCTAGCACCGTGGGGCTGGAGCTGATACCACACACACACACACACACACACACACACACAC